>CM074952.1:25901289-25911289 GCA_037577455.1 Pangasius macronema
AATACACAGCGTGGAGGTCGCGTGGGGATTAATACACAGCGTGGAGGTCGCGTGGGGATTAATACACAGCGTGGAGGTCGCGTGGGGATTAATACACAGCGTGGAGGTCGCGTGGGGATTAATACACAGCGTGGAGGTCGCGTGGGGATTAATACACAGCGTGGAGGTCGCGTGGGGATTAATACACAGCGTGGAGGTCGCGTGGGGATTAATACACAGCGTGGAGGTCGCGTGGGGATTAATACACAGCGTGGAGGTCGCGTGGGGATTAATACACAGCGTGGAGGCCACGTGGGGATTAATAAAGAGTGTGGCGGTTGCATGGGGTCACGGACGTCCCGATTGTGTCACGAGTCACAAGCGTCGGTGGGTCAAAAGGGCGGGGCTTAAATGTAAATTTAATTCACTAATTACGTCATGACACATACGCATAGCTGCTTCATACAACATGGCTGACGTTAACATTAAACTTTTCTGCGATAGCTAACCTAACTAGTTAGCTGGCTAACTATTATAATTCTATTTTAAGCTCTACATCAGGCAAGGAAACAAACAAACAAACAAAAAATCCAGCACATTGTTATATAACAACAATGTCATATAAAGTTTGCGATTGGTTGACTGACGATGCCTGACGCTCGGGACATCTGAGGACGTGTGTGTGTGTGTGTGTTTGGGGTCGTGGGGGGTCGGGGGTCATATGTGAAGTGCCTGGTGCAATAAAGATTACAAATCTTTTTTCTCTCTCTGTTTGCTGATTAAAGCCGATACACGTCTGGAGCTCAGACCTCGCTCTGGATCGCTTTATTTGTTCCTCAGATGTTTCCTGTTTTGTTGCTTTCTTTCAGTCGCACACACATGCGAGGTGTAAATTAGACGCTGGACGAACACGTGGCTAGCGTCTGCGCTCTTGTACGCCGAGTTTAGAATACTGACGTCAGTGGGAAGATGAATGGTGGAGGCAAACCGATTACAGAGAGTTTGTGTAGAATACGTTACGTGTCGGGATTTTTCCCTTTCATTGGGATTAAGCTGTAGGTTTGCATTGTTGGCTTATAACGTATCAAAATCTAAAATATAATGCATGATAACATCATGACCGTTAGGAAGTGATAACTGTATCTGTAACTAATGAATAAATATAATGGACAGGTTTGGCTAAGCTTGGGCTTTGAGCTGGCAGTAGTGTTGGGTGATCTGATGATGAGCTCATGATTAATTAGCTCACGATGTGCTAGTCTGAGATGATACGACATCTTTTATTCATATTAATCATGAATTTATTTTATTAATAATTACAAACCGCATCACAGCTGAGGTGATGTCAACTGTTAAAATTGTACAATGCTATTAAGAATAACCAAATTAATGATCCTTTATAAGTTTAATATTAAAAAATAAAGTTTGTGAGCAAATCTGTATATTGTGAAATCGTAGAAATGCCTTTAAGAATCGTGACGTGACATGAAAAATATCACCCACCTCCACTTCTCCTAGGGTCCCTAGGCGTCTCCGGTAATCGATATTAAACTCTGATTAAAAAAAATAATAATAATAAAATCCTGGATATATTTTTCAGGTTGAAATGATGAATAACTGAATCGCATTTCACTTTCACCACTGTGCTGCAGTCGAGCTCCACTGAAATGCAATCACTGTAATTAGAGAAGGGCATGAAAGTGACATTTTGCTGATCACACACATCAAAAGTGCGTTCTTTATGGAGTGATGGTTGAGCCCTTAATCGTGAAACGCTTCATTAACTATTATGGCGATAAAAGTGTTAATAAGACTCCGAATAATTACTCTAAACCCGAGCTACGATGACGAACACACACGCAAAGAAATATATATATATATATGATCAAAATCAAAAAGATAATTTATTCAAGTTTTTCTGACAGACCATTGAAAAACAGACGCATAGTGGTACTTTATTAAAGCAGAGCACGCGGCGGGATTACGACTCATCGTTATGATCCATACAGGAGGACAAACAAGAACGAAAAACAAACAAAAGTGTGTAAGTTGATGAATTTAGTTACCCTGTAAACAGGAACACTGCTCACACCTGATCAGGTAGCACACACACACACACACACACACACAGCTGTGAAGGCTGATTGTAAAATAAAACATTTCCAGTTGCTAAGTCAGAAAAGATGAAAGTGCAGAACGAAAACGAATTTACGGATAATGATCATTACGGGATATTGAGAATTCCGACCGGATCGAAATCTGTCATTGCACCGGATTCTAAATATAACACCAGATCCCGAAAATCACCCAACCAACCTGTCTGGAACAAGCGAGAGATTTCTGTAGGGATGCACCGATCTGACGCTGAGGATCGCTACCGGATCGGCGTCAGCGTAAAACACTGGATCGGATCTGATGTGCGAAGCGAAACACCGACCGCATTCATCTTCGTTAAAGATGATTTCATTGAGTTCGTTTTAGGCCCCGCCCCCCTCTGCTGGCAGGCATTTGGCCCCGCCCCCTTCTGCTGGCAGGCATTTGGCCCCGCCCCCTTCTGCTGGCAGGCATTTAGCCCCGCCTCTCAGGTCCAATAGTAACAATACTGTTTCAGTCAAAATCCTCGAGATGGAACTAATGATTCATAAACGTAGCTTAAACGTTCAGACCTACATAAACTCTGATTTTTAATTACAAAAAAATTAAAAAATTAAGGTTCAATCTGACAATTTCGTGATTTTACGATGTCTTTTCAACTTTTTATTATATATAAATTTTTTTTGTTTTGTTTTGTTTTGGGGGGGAACTTCTTAAATATGTTCAGTGGCATGTAAATAATTTAACCTTTTATTTATTTATTTATTTATTAATTAAAAAAAGAGTAAGAACCAGAGAATTTCCAAAGTTTCAATCTTGAGTATTTAAAATTCCACAAATTTAATCAAACATCTGCTAAAGAATCACAGCTAATCATTTTAGGAAGAAGTTATTGAATTTAATTGAATTTAAAAAAAACAAAAACAAAAAAAAAACAGATTGAACCTCAGAATTTCAGAGCTTGTTTCGGTACAAAAAATTTAATTTAAGAAGAAAAAAAAATGTCTAAAATTATGAATCTGAAAAATCCAGAAACAATATTGGATACGAGTGTTGTGTTGAAATTGGGACGGAGGAAAAAAAAAAATGGAAAAAAAAAAACCCGACAAAATTAATAGATTGGTGCATCCCTAGGGTTTCCTCCCAGCGGTAGCGCTGTTCTTGCGTTGCTGACGTGCTGGATAACAGCACCGATTTCAAACATAATAAATATCATCATCTGGCTGCTTCTTAAACGCGATCTTAAAACAAAATCCTGACGGTTCGCTTTGTGATAGATAAATATCAGATACACAGACGCTCCGCTCTCCTCCGCGCTCCTCCGTGAATGATACGTGACACACACGAGTGCGGAGGAAAAGCTGCAATCGGAGCTGAATACGTTTTACACCCGATGATTTATAAACATTGGCTATGTACAGGTTGGTATATAAACAGACATCCGGAATGTGCTTGTGGTCATTTACACGCACACAGGGCAGGTAAAGGGACGATGCTTCTTCAGCGTCAGAGTCCATGCACGCTGCTCTTCGTCAGAAAGCGGAGAACCTTCTGCTTTTTCCCCCTCGAAGCCTCCGTGGAGCAAATGAACCAGAAGGGGAAAAAAATCTTATTTAGGAAGTTAATCTGTTTCGTGCAAAGGTTTCGTTTCGCTCTTCGGAAAAACCGTCCCATTTCTTTATTTGTTTATTTATTTATTAATTTATTTATTTACGATCTCCAGGTAGCGCTCTTTGGAGGAAAGACTCCAAAGACTTTAAAAAAAACGTGAAGCTGATTGATTCGTTGATTCAAAGCCTCAAAGAACCCCAGAAGAGAAGGAACAATTCCCAGGTTTTCCCAGAGGAGACTAACATACGGAACGTCCCTCCACTCCATGAACGCCTGGAACCAAGAAAAGTACAAGTAAATAAATAATTAAATAAACGCTCGGGTACAGTGCACGGAGCGAGAAAGAGAGAAGGAGAGTGATCCAGCTGCTTGGGGTTCCTGAGATGGAGGGCCGGACGATGCCTTTGGGTGTGGGCTTGGAGCCGAACCACGACATCTGCAAAACAAACACACAATGCGCTCCCTTTAACCTCGGAGACGTGGCAGATGCGTCCCAGAATGCACTGCGGCTCGCTAATCGACGTCTTTAACTGCAGAAAATATAACTTCAGGCTAGTCCGGGTCTTTCAAACGATAAATCTTCTTACGAGTTTAGACAAGTAAGCATTATGATTAACAGAACCTTGAGTTTTGTTTTTTTTAATAAAAAAGACTAACGCAAACGGCAATAAGACGCCGGTTAACTGACATTAACGTGAATCTAAACGTTGATTAGTTCCACTCGGGGTAATAAAATCCAGCACAGAGGCTTTTCCTGCTTTCTGGAACCGTCGCCGTGGAATATAAATATCCCGAGCGCTGCTATTTCCGAGCTTTAATCTAGAACATCCTCCGACCCACATAGAGGTTCTCCACGGGACCCGTGGCCCAGTTAGAGTTCTGGGGTTTCCACACACACACACGTCCACGCTTATGCATTTGTTTATGAACATCAACACACACACACACACACACTCACACACACCTTGTACTCGAGCGTCTGCTTGAGCATGTCTTCCTCTTCACGTGTGAAATGGTCGTCGTGGCTCTGCCGAGACTAGTCGACCATGCGGACGTCCCTTTGTTGTAAAGGCGGTGCAAACCACCTCTTTTGGAAAAAAAAAAAAAATCAAGCTGTATATGAGGAAAACTTCACGGTAAAATCTGGCGGTGGATCTTTAATCACTTCGGAGCTGTGCTGCTGATCTGCTGAAGATGCGACAGCGTCACGTATACCCCTAACTAACCAGTATAATTTTAGTTTGCCTCTGCCAGGAGGTTAAAACTTGATCTTGTAAAACTTGATCTTGGACACACAAACATTACAAAATGGCTCGAAAACGGTTCTCAGATCTGATTGGCTGAGCCTCGTTTTGAAGGCAGAGCGTTTCAGTAAATTACAGGAATTCATTCCAGCAACTTTTTTTTTCTTTCTTTTCTTGGGTGCCAATATTTCTGGCGTTGACCGTAGATATACTGTAAAGACTGATGATGAGACCGTCTCACCTCTGCCTCTCTAGAAGACATGAATTTGAGCACGACGTGTTTGAGGTATTCGAAGTTGATCTCCCGCGTGTCCGTCAAGTCCGAGCTGTTCGTCACCTTGGTCTGGGACGAGTGTGGTGCGAGGCCCGGGCCTTGACTGGAGCCGGGGGCTGGAGTAGGAGCGGCAGCCAGGACCGGAGCCTCTGAGCTGGGCTTCCCTTCCTGGAGCTTCTCCTTACTCTCAGAGTCGGCGTCCGGCTTCAGTTTCTGCGCCGCAAACACGCGCAAAACGATGACAAATGTGTGTTTTACAGGCACCTGACGTTTGTTTCACACACACACACACACACACACACACACACACAGTATACCCACCAGCTCTTTCTGTAGTGTCCTCTTCAGCTCGGTCAGTCTCTGCTGCAGCTGCTTTATCGTCTGTAACACACAAGCCACACAAGTTCACAAAATCGTCCAGTGATTAATCGAGTACGTTAAAGATTTAAAAAAGATCCACTTTTCACTGCTGTAAATTTTGTAGTGATGTGATTCCAATATTTCCATTTCTCAAAATGGAGTAAATGAAACACTGCCGTATCTCAGCGGCGTTTAGTTCGCGCTCAGACCTCGGCTCTACAACACGTCTTTTGCTCCTTAGACAGACACTCTCTAATCGCGGGAGACCACCGAGCGTCGCCCAAAGACAGTTGTTCTTTATAATGTTACGTGTACGAATGTGTGTTTTTTTTATATCTTTTTATATCTGTATGTTTATTCGGAGTGACAGTTGAAGGCACAGAAATACCAAAAATATTCAGAGAGAGTTCAGAAAAGTTTCAGAAACTGAAATACTAGATGGTAAAAAGTTAAAGTTTCAAACCTCACTGTGTAAACAAGCAGCACAAATAAATTCAGAAATCTGAGAAAAAAATAAACAAGGTGAACTTCTAAAGTCAGTGCAGCTTGTCAGCTTGTCCCTGTGTGTGTGTGTGTGTGTGTGTATGTGTGAGTGTGTGTGTGTTACCTTGTTTTTCTCACTGAGTTGCTGCTCGAACTCTTTGTTAGCTTTCTGTAGCTCGTCCACATCACCCACGGTGACGCTCCCGTTCTGTTCACTCACACACACCTCCACATCCTGCAGCTGTGCCGTGACGCTTTCTACCTCGCCCTGCACCTCACAGTCCTACACACACACACACACACACACACACACACACACACAGGACTGGGCGGTGAGCACAATATTTTTTTTGCAAAGAACAATAAAGCAAGTGAACATATGCTCTTGGTGTCTTTCTGTATCTCTTTCTCACTCACTCACTCACACTCACACACACACACACACACACACACACACACACCTTAGACTGATTCGTGTCAGCTTGCTGAGTGTATGTGATGATCTCTTGGCGCAGGGATTCGATCTGAGCGTCTTTTTCCTCGGCCTCCGTACGCAGCGCCTCACACTCCACCTGCAGCGAGGACAGACCAGAGTGGGCCACCTGCAGCTCTGAAACACACACACACACACACACACACACACACACACACACACACACACACACACTTTAGCCACTGACATGACCATATATAAGCATTCTGTCTATATAAACATGTCAAACCACTGCTCTCAGGTCTCACCTTCCCTCAGACTGCTTAACTCCGCCTCCTTCTCGCCCACCTGCTCAGAAAGCCGACACACTTCCTGCTCCGCCCTCTGCGCAGCCTCGGACATCCTGCTGACCTATCAGAGGCGAAGCGATCAGGATTATACGCCCTGTACTACGGTCCACATGAATTTTGGCCCTAATGGCGCACCATACTGTAACAGACGCTGTGAGCTGTGTTTTATGAACCTGTTGCTGGAGCTCCTCTCTCTGCTTCCGGGTTTCTTCCAGAGCTTTAGCGATCTCCACACTCACTGTCTGTCTGCTGTTCAGCTCCGCCTGACACACACACACACACACACACACACACACACACACACACACACACACAATCAGTATCATTTAACACTGACTTACTACATAAATATTTGTGTGAAGACTTTTTGTATAAATGCTCACTTTGGAGTTCTCAAGTTCTAAGCTGAGCTTCTCCACTGTCTTCTCCATCTCAGCTCTGTCCTTCATCAGGGTGACCTTCTGCTCCTCTAGTAACCTCTACACACACACACACACACACACACACACACACACAGAGAGAGAGAGAAAGAAAGAGAACAAATCAGCTTTCAGATATTTAATTACTCTTCCTTTGTGGCTCAATTCTCTCTCTCTCTCTCTCTCTCTCTCTCTCTCTCACACACACACACACACACACACACACACCACGTTGTCCTGATGCGAGCTGATCTCCGCCTCCCTCTCTCTCTGCAGTGCGAGGATCTCCTCCTCCAGCTTGGCGGTTTTCTCCAGTCCTCTCTGCCTCTGCATGGAGACCTGCTGCTGTAACCTCTCCCTTTCCTCCGCCCACTCCGCCTGCTACGGGGTCAAAGGTCAAAGGTTACTCCCAGCATGGCTTCGCAACCTCTTGTTCTCCTACATAAACCTTATGAGCAGGAGACTTAGGCGAGACAGCGCTTAGCACCTAGGGCTGGACAATACGATGTAATATTGAGATAAATCTTGCTTAAATAAAACAATATATATTTATATGTAAATTATTTTTTAATGCAATTATAAATAAATAAGTTATTTTTCTATTATTTTTCGGTGTGTACCAGTTTTTCTGTGTGTGTCTCTTTCTCCTCCAGCTGCTCCTCTAAACTCCTCAGCCTCTCAGCGGAGTCACTCAGCCTGAGCTCCAGATCAGCTATCTGCACCCCACACACACACACACACACACACACACACACACACAGGGTCACGACACGAACGCTGAGAAGACTCTCGGGACGACGTGCAGTGGAGATCTCTCACCTGTGCGTCCGTCCTCTCCCTGTAGGACCTGGACGAGTCGTCTTTGTGTCTCAGCAGCGTCTGGAGCTCGGAGACGTTAGTGTTCAGCCTGGAAACCTGACCCACACCCAGGAATATGATGTTTTACACACACACACACAGAGACTATCTGAAATGTCATTCTGTAGAGGTGATGGAGATGTTGGAGGTGTACCTGTGCCTCCAGAGAGCTCACTGCTGTTGTGTGATTGGTTCGTTCCTCCAGGAGCTCTCCTCTGGCCTCCTCTAACCTCTGCTCCAATAACGATTTCTACACACAATACACACAAACTGATTAGTTTGAGCGTGTACACTGAGCGCGCGCGCGTGTGTGTGTGTGTGTGCTTAGTCCTCCTCACCTCCTTGAGCAGCTCCTGCAGATGTTCGTCCTGAGACAGGTCGGCCTCCAGCCTGCGCTCCAGAGAGAGAACTTTCTCCTGCAGGTCGGCCAACAGCCGCTCTCGCTCCTCCTCCGTCACGGCAGCCTGACCAATCACACGCCGGGGTCACGTTCAGAACAGTCATGTGCACGCATTTACAAAAAAAATTATTATTTTAAATATAGATCTTCCTCCTAATGAGGAAAGCAGATGATGAGAAGTAAGGCTGAGAAATACAATCTCCAGATCCTGATCGATTATCTCACGATACACTTTCCGAGAGATCACGGCTAAGGTGATGTTTTTAATTCAATTTTTATATATTTTTTCAAATTAGTTTTTGCACTTAATTTTTTGTTTTTAGTTTTTGATAGATTTTTAAAAAACAATTTCTTCGTTTAAATGTGTCATGTGGCATCGGCCGACACCGAAACCATTCCGATATCGTTTTGTTTAAAAACTACACAATGACACGCATCGTAACTTTAATAAATATAAAAGTATAACCACAACAAAATCAAATGCAGCTCCAGTCTTCGCCGTTTGTTACACGAGCTGATTTGTCCAATAGGTTTTCTCCGATATCTGATCCACCACCTTCTTGTTTTGTTTTTTGCCTGATATGGATACTGCGTATCGGAGGTACGATATTTCCATCATATCGCTCAGCCCTTGCGGGAACACACCTTGCCCTTGTGCTGTTCGTGCCGCAGTTTCAGCTCGTCGTGTTCAGCCTGTAGAGACTCCATGGACTTCTGTAAAGACCTCGTCTCACTCTGAGCCTGGAAAATAATCACACTGCAGATCATGCGACGTGGCTTAAAGTTCGCTAACATCGGCTGTTAAAACAGAAACGGCTGCACCCGTGGTGCTTGGGCCCCGCTGATCGCTGCTTGAAGCTATATTTATTATTATTATTATTATTATTATTATTCAACTCATCCAATTCAACGAATTAATGTTTGTTAATATTATTCGAGACTGTTGGCCCGTTTTCCACCCACGTGTGTCCACAGGCGTGCGTTTACCTTCTGGAAATCCTCAGAGACTTGCCGGATGAGCTGCTGCAGCTCTTCTTCTCTGGCCTCCAGTTCGGAGATCCTCCGCTCAGCCTCCTCCTTCTCGGTCAGCAGCTTGTCTCTGGAAACACACGTCACAGTCGCACACTCAGGCTTCGCACGCTAGCGAGTCGGAACCGCTACGGTCTACAGTCTCGATACGATGCACAGAGCTGCGTTCATGTCTCTCAGTTCTGAGATTTTTGCTCAGGAGTGATCTTTCTGCTGTAATTATTATTATTATTATTATTATTATGAGGTACCTGTGAGCTCGTAGCTGTGTGTTGATGCTGCGGGTTTCCTCGTGCTCCTCCCCGAGCTCGTACAGTTTATCCTGCGTGTGAGCCAGCGTGATACGGGCCGCGTTTAGCTCCTCTCCTCTCAGCTTCAGCTCTCGCTCCCTCTGATTCAGCTGCTCCTCCTTACGCAACAGCTACAGCAGAAACACACACACACACACTCAGTGTCACATTACACA
>CM074952.1:25916289-25926696 GCA_037577455.1 Pangasius macronema
CAGAAGGGGGCGGGGCTTCCAAGAACGACAGCTAACACCTAACTGTCAATCATTCTCTGCTGTTAAAAGCTCCTACGCAAGTAGCTGCTAGTGCGCTTTTCCTCCTGTAGTCGTGGAAACTGCTGTGAACTTTTTTTAACAGCGCCACCTGCAGGACCGGAGCATTCGTACGCGACGCCCAGCGTGAACCTGCGGTACGCTTCGGAAAGACGCCTTCACGCCGGCGTAAATGACAGAATACGTTTTTTGTTCATTTCCTTTTTTTTTTCTTGCGACTATAACTGCAGGAAGGAACTAAAGTCGTGAAAGGGGAAGTGAAGAAACGTCGCACGGCACGCGCCATGGGATTGGGATCGGTTCGAGAAAAGTGTTTGGATTTGTCGCTTTAATTTGCGAAAACTGTCTGTTGAAACGTTGCTGTTTTTCGTCACGCATTCGTAAACTATACATACACATATTATATATATATCCCACAATGCATTGCTCAGGGTTAGTGTCCAATTGATGTACCCATAATGCACTGTGCCAATTAGAGGAGATTAGGGATTATGGATTAGGGAATAATTTCAGATACAGGGAAAGTTTATGAGATTGTATGAGCTTTATAGAATTGTTAAATTATGCAACATGGATTCATCCAGATAGCCAATGTTTACATTCGTTAGCTAACAGCTAACAGCCAAGGTTTTAGCTAATAACATTAGGTAGCTAGCTATAATACTAACGCTAATGCTAATGCTAATTTCTAATCGGAATACAGTGGAAGCCATTAGCTTACCTTCTGGAAAACTCCAACTAACACAAACTAAATATCCATCTTTTCTGTTCACGAGCTCCGGTCCACAGACACTTCGGACGCGTTTTTCATCTTTTCCTAATTCTGTGTTTTTTCCTGTGAGTTCTAAAGGAGTGTGTATGTGTCGAGATGTTCAGCTAGCCTCCATGCTAACTGACTTCACCACGTCATCTTCCACTCACCGGATTCGCCGTGACGATTCGGAGGAAAAAACGGGGGGCGGGACCACTTCTGATTGGTCAGCGGTAGAGAAGAGAGGGAATCTGATTGGCTGAGGATTACTCAGTCGAATCTGCCTTTGTTTATTCCCTGTGTGATTGTCATTATGGTTATCAAATAAGTGTGTGTGTGTGTGTGTGTGTGTGTGTGTGTGTGTGTGTGTGCGAAAGAGAAGAATCCACATCAGCATCTCGTTACTAGAAAAGTGTCTCGATATTATCAGAAAAAACAACTTATGTTGTTATTACGAGAACAACATCTCTTTACTACAAGAAATGGATCTCACAAGAGAGAGGGAGAGAGAGAGAGAGAGAGAGAGGGAATATGGAATAAGGAGTGCGGATTGTAGAATAAGGACTAGTTGATAAGGAGTAGGGAATATGGAATAAATTGTGTGGAATAGGAATTAGGGAAAAGCCATTACAGAATGTGCAATAGGAAGTAAGGATTAGGGATTAGAGAATATGGAATATGGAATTGGTATTAGGGATTAGAGATTAGAGAATATGCAATAAGGATTAGGGAATATAGAATAAGGGATAGGGAATAGGGAATAGGGATTAGAGAATATGCACTAGGGAGTAGGGAATATGGAATGATTTGTGTGGAATAGGGAGTAGGGAATATGGAATGATTTGTGTGGAATAGGGATTAGGGATTAGAGAATATGCAGTAGGGAGTAGGGAATATGGAATGATTTGTGTGGAATAGGGATTAGGGATTAGAGAATATGCAGTAGGGAGTAGGGATTATGGAATGAATTGTGTGGAATAGGAAGTAGGGAATAGATAATAAGGACTAGTTGATAAGGAGTAGGGATTAGAGAATATGGAATAGGGAACTGGAGTTGGAATATGGAGCATGGAGTAGGGAACAGGATACCATTTCGGACACTGGGCACATCCCATACAAGGAGAGAAATGAGGGAAAAGCACCACACTGTCAGATTTTCTGTTTCACCTCAGTGACGCTAAACACAGCTATTAGAGTGTTAGTGCTATTTTACAGCACAGGATCAGCACCACATCTCACAGAGGGGTTTAAACACATCTTTCTAAAACTGCTATAGTCTGGGACTTAATCAGAGCACAGGTACTTCCTTTACAATATACACATATGGATTGTTTATGGATTATTTTCTGACAGGAAGCCATTTCCTGCTGTAGGCTGCAGGACACGCGGCGCCACTCTGCTGCCATCTAGTGGTCAAAGTCCAGTAATGCAGCGTGCAGGAGTAGAGTTTCACATCTGAATTATTTACACCAGCAGGACTTTGACACTTCTAAAAACCCCAGAGCAGCTTATTGCAGGAAATCAGCCAGGCGTTCAGCTTCCTTCACAGCATCCATTAATTTGATATTAGGCACACTGGGCAAATGTGGAGCATCAGACTGATTTACTGGAGCCATTACAGCTTTAAATTCTGCTTTTTCACCTTAGCACGCCCAAAATATACATTTAAAATATTTCTATCATATAAACAGCACTTCTACTGTCATTACAATGAAGCAGAAGTTGAATTACACCTAGAATATCTTTAGAGTTTAAAATTAATTGAATTCAAGGGATCAGTCAATTACACTTATATAACTATATGGTAAATATGATACCAAATAATAAAAAAATAAATTAAAATATACATCAACCCAATAAATATAATACTCTTTAAGTAGTTAATATTGACATCCACTTCAAACAGAAAAGAAAAGGAAAATAAGCAGCATAAAAGTTCACAAAACTTACATATTCAGCTCTTATCCCATATCAGAAATGCTTATTTGACATGGACAAGCTGCAAATGATATGATATTATATGGATATTAGATAAATACATGATATTAATCATCTGTTCTCATTATCGTTATATATTGAGCTACACACGATTACAGGAGAGAAGAAAAAGACCGGGCCCATTGTTAGTTTAAATGAAAATGAAGTTAAAAGTGCTTATTAGGTGTCAGTTGATGTTCCTTAATTTTGGACACAGGCTGCATTTGAGTCTCTGTAGAGTCAGATATCCTTCAACAGATCAGCAAATTCAGCTGTTAGACACCACGTCCTTGACAGCAAGCTGTTTGGAAGTAACAGACTACATTCGCAATCTGTCTCTTCCTGAGAGAAATCCACTAAATGCAGCTCCTAAACTCCGGCAAGCTCCACCAGCGCTACAGCTCGGGTCATATCTGAGGAAGAGATGAGACTGAATCGAGGAAACCTCCCCCTGAGCTCAGCACCAGAGCATATATATGTATGTATGTATATGTATGTATCTGTATGCTAAACGTGGTTGCTTCTGCCAGGAGGTTAAAGCTTGACTGAAGACAGTCAGACCCCAAACACACACCCAGATAAACGCAGAATCGGTGAACGAAACCAAGATCAAAGATCGCCCGATGTTGTTAGATATTACAGAAACATTCTCAGACAAGTCTATGATTAATTCTAGGGGTGCCAATACTTTTGAAACCAGCATTTTGCCTTACATAAGAAAAACTGTTGTGCCGAAATAAAACTATACACATGTTTATGCTCTGGACATCACTCATTGCACAGGCTATTCATCTTATTTTTGTATATTTTCATGTAGCTAACTGCACTTTAGACTATTCTTCAGGTAGTAAGCACACATCCTGACTTTAATTTGCGGGTTATTTGCACTGAAACCGCTTTATTTTCTGTGTAACAGCCGATACGTGACGGCGTTTTGGTCTTGCAATAAACCGAACGCTGTCGTTTGTGTTGACCAATCAGATTACTCAGCGCGGAGAAAAGCCACGCCGCGGTGAGCCTTCTCTCCGCTCTGATTGGTCGAACGGTTCCCGATGCTGCAGCACAGGGAGGGTTCTAACTCCGCGTTAGTCCCGCCCTGCTTTCTGATTGGTCAGCTCCTCAGCAGCGAGTTGTCTGATTGGCTGAAACGCCTGCTTGTCGGTTGTAGTTAAGATGCGTCGACAAACACCTTGCGCTGGATTTATAGCTAGTGGACATAAAAGAGGGGAATGTTTTTTGTCCGTGTCGGATGTAATGGAGTAGGACGCAGTTTGGAGTGCATGCTGGGAAATGTTATTTATTATAGATATTTTTTAAATAACCCAATGGAAATTGGAGGACGGGATCCGATCGCAGCGCCGTTGTTGTCTGAGGAGAAGGTCTGATAGAGAGAGCGAGAGAGGGAGAGGGAGAGGGAGAGAGAGAGAGAGAGAGAGAGGGAGAGATGCTCATGATGGTGATGATGATGATGTCCGCGTCTCCTGCTTTCTCACTCCTCGCGCTTGTGTGTGTCGGGTGGTCCAGCGCGCACGATGCGGTGAGGAAACCTCGGCAGATCCTCAGCGCAGGTGACGCAGATGCTCAGTCCAGCCTGCGCGTCGGCGCGTCGTTCACCGGCCTGACTCCAGCGCCCACCGTGCTGGCCGCAGATGCGCAAACAGCCAGCAGCATCGAGCCACCCACCACCGACCCCGGCTCTCCATCCCCGGCGCGCCTGCTGGCGGATGCTGCGCCCCTGGAGCTCCACAAACCCAGAGCTGCGCGTCTGCTGGCACAAAGACGCCAGAGCTCCGTGTCTGATAAAGCTCAGGACGCAGGGCTTATCACCACCTCAGACAATTCCCAAGGTGAGTCTGATTACCCTCTAATCCTGAGGTCTACCCATTCCCATTCCCATTCCCAATCCCAATCCCAATCCCAACAAGATGCACCATCATTAAACATCTCAACTAAGATGTATTTCTATACAATTCCTTGTGAATACGCAACAGCCTGGCACCATTGGTGTATTACTCTAAAAACTAATTCCAGTACACTATATCTACATTACAAGCTAAAAGAGGCAAACTAAAATAAATGCCAGCCCAAAGACCAGGAAAGCGTTTTATTCTTTTCTTCTGAGAGTGTCCTCTACGCCAGCGGCAGGCCTCGTGTCCTCCCCGTCCAGCCAGCGTGCCTTTTATTATCACACAAACTGAACAGACCAATTTATTTTTATTGCACCACATCATCGTCTGCTTTACAGGCCTACAGCGTGGGCACGTGTTCAGCACCAAAAAAAAAAAAAAAAAACTGCAGACATTAAATCAATGCGAGACGTGTCTGGTTCTAGAGTCCAGCACGGTTTGATCCCATGCGCTAACACCAAACCCAGACGCCCGCTGACGAATGAGTCCTTCAGTCGTTCTCTGCTTGTATCCGTACGTCTAATAATATCTTACATTCCCAGCAGGAGATATCCGATATCAAAACACATGTATGATGATATCATCAGCTATTTAGGTATGGTGAAACACTCAAAATGGTTCATTCACAAAAAAAAAACACAAAGTCTTGAGTTTTCTGTAAGGATTTGTTTATCTGGCGTTAAAGGAAGGAGTCTCCAGTGTCAGCGCTTTAACATTCAAAGCTGTAATCAAAGTTTTCCGACATCTTCAGGAGGAGTTTTCAGGTCCGTTTCATCACACAAGTCCACGTCATCACGTCAGTAATAGTTAATTATTTTCCTATAATGGCATGACACAGAGTGTTCTAGCGCTTTTTTACAGGCTGAATCCCTCATAAATCACGTCATAAACCAGTTACAGCCTCAAGTCTGGAGTCCTGCTGATCATTTATGCTTGATATTTTGCACAGTGCGCTTATTTTCCCGGAAGATCACCGTCCTCTAGTCACGTCTACACATTTATGATCTGCAGTCTGCACAATTTTTTTTTTTACTTACCCCAAAAGCTGTGGATCAGCCATGCTTGATGGCTGAAGTTTGCTTTTTTATGTTATTAATGCTAAAAGTGATAGAAGTCTCTGTCACGTAAGATGTTGTCTGTGAATTTTTGCCTCCGATTCTTCACAGTTTGTTTAGGATTGTCTTCTGTAAACGCGAACAACGCGTAATGGAAGGCGGCCATTTTGGGCAACCAGAATCACTTGATGGTATCACTCGAAGGAGGAACTGCAGCTGAAAACTGGAAGTGATACAGATAATAATGAAGTTCCTCCTTTTCTTTCCATTGTTTACAGCGATGGAGAATTTTTTTGGCGAGATCAACGTTACTTGTTAGCTCCTCTAGCTTTGTAGCTTGTAGAGTTTGTGAGAGAATTCCAGTTTCGTTTAGTAAAAAAGACAGTGTGGCCATGAATTTTTTTTTATTGTGATATGTTCTGGTCTTGGGGGAAAAATAATAAATCAGAAGCCATAATCTCTGTGGGAAAAGAAAAGAAAAGAAAAGAAAAGAAAAGACAAAACCTCACGTCACATCACGTCACTGCAGATGATCCATATTAGCAAAATTAGCAAAACGTTCACGCGTTCATTACAAGCTTGAGAGCAAAACTACTAAAGCGAACATCTGTCTATCCATTTTGTGCACCTCTTATCCTACTCAGGGCAACTCGGGGCATAAGGCAGGGGGACACCTACCCTGAACAGGGTACCAACCCATTATAGGGCACAATCAACTAAAGCAAACACGTCTTGGAAAACTTTACATTTGCTGAACCGCTCTGTTAATGTTTGATCATCGTAAAAAAAAATATGATTGTCCTTATCAGGAGCAGGTGGCATGGTTCACAGTAACCTGAACCTGGTCCAGGTAAACCCTGGTCATGAAGCTCCTTCTCCAAAAAAAAAAAAACCCACAGGGGGTCATATCAGGTACGAACCCTCGCGAAACGCCACGACCGTCAACGCAGCTGTCGTCCCTATAGCATGAGGTCATAGTGCGGAGATTAAAGGCTGGGCTTGTATAAGCCGTCTTTTGTTAACGCCTTGTGGAAGCGCTCCGATCACGTCACATCCTAACTTTCCCTGGACACTTGAGAAGGTTTCACGTGGAAGCGGGAAAAGAATAGTAGATCTAACGTACACGACTTATATGAGAGGTTACAGAAAGACGTATACCTGGCAGGTTTCGGGTGTCAGGTGTCAACATGACGTGTTGACAGAAGAAACAATCCCCCCCCTTTTACACAAAATAATGGCACCTCTATCAGATACAGAATCACAACGTGGCTCGGATGAAACCTGTTTACTCGCCACGCTTGTGTCAAAATTTAAAAATGAGATCATTTCTCCATCAGAGACGTGTTTGATGTCTGGAGTTGCCTTGTTTTTTTGTTGAGCCCTGGAGCTATGAGGCTATTTTTGCTTGCAACTATTGCCTTTGTTTGAACTCTTTATTTTTTTTTTCACTTTTCTGGACCATCAGTGGAATCAGCGCACTTGTGTCACACGCTTGATTTTACGCCACGGTGAGTCTGACCCAGATACGAGCTTCCCGACTGCCAGGACTAATAGAAGCCGATAGAGCTGCTCACCTTCCTGCGTGAAGAAATCTCACAAGTTCAGAATATATCTCTAAAATGGACGGCACATACGTCTCGGGTTGTTGTCATTTCAGTGTCTCGTGCACAACATGCATATTGTTCTTAGTGACCAGAAGGTCATGACTTGAAATCTTAGGACTACCAGAGAGCCACGGTTGAACCCTGACCCTGTTTTATATTGAAATGTGGGGGTGAGACGATTGCGTCTGAGACGAGGTCTTCCGAGACGTCACCGTTTATCACCTACCGGCGACAGCTCGTCCTCTTCTCATCTTGTGGTTCTGTTGTATTCCTCAGAACCATCTTCATCTGCATCATCATCTACATACAGCAACAACGTAACAGCTAGAACACCTCCTATTATTCTGAGTACAAAGAAGAAAGATGAACTTTTAACCCTTTCAGAAGATCATATCACAGTATCTGCTGAATCTTTTTATGAATCTTGATGCACATATCATGATGTTTATGTTTTCAAAAAGACTGCAAAAAACACACTAGGAATGATCATTTTATTGTACATCTGTAAAAATACACGGAAAAGGAAGGAGAATGAAACATACAAATACATCAGTTACTTGTTCATTTCAGCTGCTTGTCACATTATTTGTTAACAATTGTCAGCTAATTGTTACATTACTTCTTATTTTGCTTTTTACATTACTTGCTGCTTCATAATTTTGTTTATTTCATACTTTACTTCTTTCTTTACTTTGTTACTTCTTACTTTCAGACACTTCTTACTTTACTTGCTCCTTGGTAATTTCAGCTACTTCTTGCTTCATATTTTACTTTACTTATTACTTTACAGCTTATTCTTACTTTGTGTTACTTTACTTATTACTTTACAGCTTATTGTTCCTTTGTGTTACTTTACTTATTACTTTACAGCTTATTGTTCCTTTGTGTTACTTTACTTAATACTTTACATCTTATTGTTACTTTATGTTACTTTACTTATTACTTTACAGCTCATTGTTACTTTATGGGTTACTTTACTTATTACTTTACAGCTTATTGTTCCTTTGTGTGTTACTTTACTTAATACTTTACAGCTTATTGTTACTTTATGTGTTACTTTACTTATTACTTTACAGCTTATTGTTACTTTATGGGTTACTTTACTTAATACTTTACAGCTTATTGTAACTTTATGTGTTACTTTACTTATTACTTTACAGCTTATTGTTCCTTTGTGTGTTACTTTACTTAATACTTTACAGCTTATTGTAACTTTATGTGTTACTTTACTTATTACTTTACAGCTTATTGTTACTTTATGTGTTATTACTTTACAGCTTATTGTTACTTTGTGTTACTTTACTTATTACTTTACATTTCATATTTTTAGTCACGTGATCATTTCAGCTATTTGTTACTTTACTGGTTACTTTCAGCTACTTGTTCCATAATGAAATTGATGATATTGCCATAAACGTGATTGCGATTTCCAGGTAAATTGTAATTTGTTTGACTTTAGACAATCTTTATAATACAAGCAGAACAGTGGTGTAATAATGCACATACACAATAACGTATCAACACTGAAATTTAGTGTAAATGTAAAAAAAAAAAAAAACCTAAAAGGAAGACATGGCCCAAATACTGAGTTAATAAAGAAATAAACAACACTTGGCGTTGAAATGCTCAGCTAGGCTGCTAAAGGAGAGTGAAGTCCTGTAGCAGAAACCTTTACATGACTACTACACTCTCTCAGACTCACAGTTTCGGAGACTGACTTCTCATTACTTAGTTCGTGTTTCCGAGTCGGAAGCTAATTGCGAACGAACGTCGTGTTAACGTGACTAAATTTGTTTCTATGGAAACGTGCTCGTGGGATGTAACCTCACATAATCACGATCGGCTCAGATATTTGGAATGAGAGCGTTATGTAAGAACTGTGTGTATTATAAATTATGGCTGCTAATACGCCTCCCGGAGCTCTCACGCCGTCGCGTTATCAGGTTTGCTTTCTTTTTCTTTTTCGCGTTACTACGACACAATCCTTCCGCTCCTGCTCATTTACACAGACGTGTGTGTAAGCCGTCAGACGGAGAGCTGTAAGAGGCTTAACCGTGCTCTCCATGACCCCCCTTAGAACCCGGAGGTGTTTATACAGACGATCTCCGCCTCTGTGTGTGTGTGTGTGTGTGTGTGTGTGTGTGTGTGTGTGTATGCAGCGGCGCATACAAATGATGTTTTGTTCAGCAGGTGCCCTTTCATGCCACATCCTATCACAGGGTGAAGTGCATTATGGGAAATGTGCAGCTGATTGAGAAATAGGAAACTGTAATTTAGCTGCATTTTTATTTTTTTTTTGGTTTTAATTCTCACTTTTGATTTTTGTTTTGTTTGCAACTTGAAATGTGCTGATTATTGCTTATATTATATATAATTGCGTCTAACATTTTATACACGATATTAGGTAATTAACCCAATTAAAAAAGATAAAAAAGACGTTTTAGCAAATAAAAATATATTCGATATAAGATATCAGTGAAACGAATACATGACCGTTAAACCTGTTCCCAAACATTTTTTACTAAATTTATGTTTAAAATCTTTTGTTTATTTATTATTTATTGGCAGATAATTTTGTTCATTTTGAGAATTTATTTCTAGAAAGAAGCAGACTCATCTTATTTATATGTAAATAAAACAAGATACTTGTTAGGATAAAGTGAGTAAAAATAAAAAAAATTTTTATCACAATATCAATAATTTAATCATCATATTGTCCAGATTTTATATTTTGTTTTATATGTAAAATATTGTATGTATTTTATCATATATATATAATAGATAATGTAGATAATGAAATCTCATTTTAAATTAATTGTCTATTAAATGAAATGCAGATTTAAATAGTGTTTTATTTTAATAAATGAATTTAAATTAAATAAATGAATACATGACGTTTCTTTTCCTCATTTTTTATTATTATTATTATTATTATTATTATTATTATTATTATTATTATTATTATTATTGTAAAAAGTGTTTATTTAAAAATGTCATGTTTCTGTCTAAATATTTTCTCTTGTCTCTCTCTCTGTACCACACACACACACACACAC
>CM074952.1:25926796-25931796 GCA_037577455.1 Pangasius macronema
TTTTGTTTATTTATTATTTATTGGCAGATAATTTTGTTCATTTTGAGAATTTATTTCTAGAAAGAAGCAGACTCATCCTATTTATATGTAAATAAAACAAGATACTCGTTAGGATAAAGTGAGTAAAAATAAAAAAAATCAAATCACAATATCAATAATTTAATCATCATATTGTCCAGATTTTATATTTTATTTTATATGTAAAATATTGTATGTATTTTATCATATATATATAAACAATTTTGGCATTTTTGATTTCAAGTATGTCAAATGCTTTTCAAGTAAAAATGCTTTTTTTTCCTTTTTTTAAAATAATATAAAGTAAAAAGAGACTGGAGCAAAAATCTGTGTAGTAAAAAAAAAAAAAAGTAAACAATATCAAACAAAATAATGAAATCTCATTTTAAATTAATTGTCTATTAAATGAAATGCAGATTTAAATAGTGTTTTATTTTAATAAATTAATTTAAATTAAATAAATGAATACATGACGTCTTTTCCTCTTTTATTATTATTATTTTTATTATTATTATTATTGTAAAAAGTATTTATTTAAAAATGTCATGTTTCTGTCTAAATATTTTCTCTTGTCTCTCTCTCTGTACCACACACACACACACACACACACACACACAGAGCTGGTGTGTAACTGCAGCATGGAGGGTGTGTTGGACCCGGACGAGTGTGACCGTGACACGGGACAGTGTGTGTGTATGGCGGGATACACAGGGCTACAGTGCGAGGAGTGTGAGGAAGACCACTTCAGCAACGGAACCATCGGCTGCCTTCCCTGCGGCTGCGACTCGTTCGGCGCCGTCGGTCCTGGATGTGACAGGTGAGAGGCATTCTGGGTAATAAACAGTGGTTTGTACAGCATCAGCTACTTTAGCGGGACTTCTTAATCTTAGATTGTGGCCCATATACAGTTTTAAATCAAGTGTCATGGTTAAAGATGTGTGTGGTGTGTGTGTGTGTGTGTGTGTGTGTGTGTGTGTGTGTGTGTGTGTGTATGCCGCGTGTAGGTGTGTGTAGGAGTTTGCTTTAAATTCTGTATTGGATTGGTTTCAGAGGAACAAATCTATCCTGACGTGTGGGAGGTAAATTCGTCAGTTCTCATATTTATACACACCACAGCTCAAAACAAAAAGTAGAGAAGGAAGCGAGGAGAAACACTCCAGACTTGTGCTGTTCGTTCGCTCATCCGTTCACTCATTCGTTCACTCATTTGTTCACTCATTCGTTCATTCATTCATTCATTCATTCATTCATTCATTTACTTATACCACTCCTAGTCGTAAACAAGCGGCCCACTTTTCTTTCTCAATATGGCGGCATGAAGACATGCTGTACTGACAATCACCCATGAAGTTAGCTAAATTAGCTAAATTACGCAAAACAAATAACATCGTATAATAACTTAACCGTTACCATTTTACCGTTTTTCTTCCTTGTTATAATGAAGAAACATCAGTGAAGCCAAACTTGCGTTAAATGTCTTGTTGGTGTCATTGTTTCTTGGTACGAAGGGTGCACAAACTTTTGCACCCAGCTCTATGTGACAGATTGAAGTGAATTACATTTAAAAATTTTTTTTTTTTTTTTACTAATCATTAAATATTACCTAACTAGAATTACCTTGATTTGTAATAGCCTTGCTAGCACAGAATTGTTAGCTAAACATAAATGGCAAGCTAGCTAATAAATAAAGTACCAAATACTTCTACATTTCTAGATCTTACTGAAGTAGCTAAATATATATATATATTAACACTGTAACACTTCAGTTAGCGATCAATGATTGCTTGAGATGTTTACTACAAGATAGCTAGCTAGCTAGGATATGTAGGTAGCGTTTAGCTAGTGAAAGAATATAGCTAACTTATTTAATACCTTTTTTTAATTGATGCTTAATTCTATCTAGCTACATATTTGTTATATATGTTTAGCTACTTCTATAAAACTAGCTAAACTTTCTAGTAATGTAGATGAGGTTCTACAGTTAACGATCAATGATAGTTGTTACTACCGTGTTACTACAAGATAGCTAGCTAGCTAGGTTAATTAGGTGGTATTTAGCTAGTGAAATAATATATCTAACATATTTTAAATAGAAGTTATGTTTAGATACTTCAGTAACCTAGCTAGTTAGCTTTCTTAACACTATCATTGCTGATTTTAAATAGATGTGTTATATTTAGCTATTTCAATAATGTAGCTAACTAGCCATCGTTACACCATAACACTTCATTTAGCCATCAATGCTAATTCTTATAGTTATTTTTCTCACCAATTTAGCAACATTTCTGAGGAAAATGTTGACATTCGCTGTCATTTTATCACATTTCCACTATCGCTGTGCCTGTATAAAAGACTTACATGCTAGGTAGCTAAATTGTTAGCCTAACGTATTAGCTAACTACATTGTTTGGTTGTCTAGCAACAGTGCTCTCAAGACTTAACCCACATAAACAGAGTGTGTGTTTTGTGTTTTCTTTCCCAAGCACAAATTCACAAGCTCTGTTTGAGTGCACCGCTAGCTAACAGCACATCAGCTAATCAATAAATATTAACAAAATTATGGTAACGCTATGGTAACGTACTGTACCAAAAGAATTAGCTTATTAGCGCTACGCTATACGAAGATGAAATGTCTTGAAGGATGAAGGAGAACATTTGGCGTATGAGTTATTTAATTAGCAATATGCTACAGGACGCTATGAATAATATGCTAACGTTGTTAAACTATTAGTGACATGCTAGCAGAAGATGAATATGGATTAGCCTATTAGCATTACGCTAGATGAAGATTTCCTCTAAAGATTAGCCTCTTAGTGCCTGAATATGTGGTTTTAAATGAATAAGTAGCCAGAGGGAGGTAAAAAAAAAGCCACTTCCTGTTTCACAGAGAGGAGGATTATGGCATTGCAGCAGTGGGAGAGAGCCAGACGCGCACACACACACCCACACACACACACACACACACACACACACACAGAGCTCCAGTCATTGTGTAACACTGACCTAGTTAATATGCAGCTGACCGCGTTTGGCTCTTGAAAACGTTAGTATAGCCAGACACACGCACACACACACACACACACGCACACACACACACACACACACACACACACGCACAGGGAGGCCTAGTGAAAATGGCGTCATGGGCTCTGGGTAAAAAATATTTATTTTTGGTCTGGATTGTGATGGATGACCACAGGCGAAATAAATAAAACTCAGACTTTTACACCAAGGTGTTCTGAATTCTGGATTCTGATTGGTCAGAAGGTGTTGATTAGTTTTCTATAATGGCAGCTCTGACAGTAGTGCAGCTCCAAATCACTTTATATTAATATTAATGCACTCGTTCAGATTTTCCTTTTTCTTATGAAAGTATCAGGAGTGAGTCCACGTCTCTCTCTCTCTCTCTCTCTCTCTCTCTCTCTCTCTCTCTCGCTCTCTCTCGCTCTCTCTCTCTGTGTGTGTGTGTGTGTGTGTGTGTGTGTTTGTGTGTGTGCGATCGATACATCCGTCTCTGCAGTGTGTGAGATGGAAAAGTACAGCGGCTGAATAATGCACACACTCGCTGCTTGGACTCGCGGCTCACACTGCGCTGTTGATTAGCGTTAATGAATTATTGATCTGTTCTCCCGATTCAGTCGGACTCCACTACAGCGTTTTTATTTCATCGCTTACTAACACGATCCTGTCAGATTATATTCCTCAAACCGCACTCCACATCAGCCTTCAGGGAGGAAAGTCCAAACCGAGTGTTCTGATTGGCTGAGAGCAGAACGGGCAACGTGGAAGATAGACAGTTTGGAAGGTGAAGTGTGCGTGAGGTTTCAGTTTCGTATGAAGAGTTCTCGAACATTTACAGAGATTATCTTAAATAAAGCGCTATCGGATTGTATTTCCCGGGGCGTAAGACACATTTCTGCTCGTTCCACACGTTCCGAATATTCGTCACGTGATTCACATGTAGCGTTCAGACACTTTACGCGAGGAATTTTCATGTAATCATGTGCAATGTAGGAAATAATCAACTTCAGGGTGGTGACAGGAACTCAGTTTCTAGTGTCACTAGTGATGTGTCGTTTGCAAGCGAGTCGACTCTTTGAATCAGGTGAACTTCTTTCTTTTAGGTGAAAATTGAGAGCCGACTCACATATAGAAGATAGAAAAATACGAGTTTAGCGTCCGTTAGGCAAATAAGAAGAATCACTGGATAAAATATTGCAAAATTAAAAAGAAAAAGAGTAAAGAATCGTTTGAGAGCCAAATGAGTCGACTCTTACTGGTGAGCTGAGTCAAATGATTTGACTCACTGAAAAGAGTCGGAATTCCCATCACTACAAAATAGAAATAAAATCGATTTCCCCCGTTCCTTCCTCTACAGGAAGTAGGACACGGTTCAGAATGGACCACAGACATGCTAACCTGGTAGCCATAAGCTTTCATTACTTGTTAGCGACATTAGCTTTGTAGCTTTAAATGGTAGAGAGGATTTGTTATATTCAGAAAAAGACTCAGTGCCTTTTTTGTCCATCAGTGAGTTCTTTCTGAAAGGGACAGAGGATCACACACATGAATGAGACACGTGTGTGTGTGTGTGTGTGTGTGTGTGTGTGTGTGTGTGTGTGTGTGTGGTGTCTTGTTCCTCTGCTACAAAGCAACACGGCTGTCTCTGTTTACACACCAAACGCTAGAGATATACAGCTGTGAAGGACGTGTTTCATCTGGAGAGAGAGGCACACACACACACACACACACACACACACACACATACACACACACATACACAGAAAGAGAGACAGAGACAAATGTCCTGTGTGGAGTATAATGTCTAGTCGGGGTGTTAGTCAGGGTCAAATCGATCATTATCTCAGCCTGATGGTCCAATCTGTATGTGTGTGTATGTGTGTGTGTGTGTGTGTGTGTGTGTGTGTGGGTGAATGGAGAAGAGCCTCCCACACCATCCATAAGCCAAGACTGATGACTAG
>CM074952.1:25934296-25951145 GCA_037577455.1 Pangasius macronema
AAGGTGTGTTCTCTGGAATGTTTGATTTAGTGATACGCTGTGTATTGTAGTGCACTGTGTGTGTGTGTGTGTGTGTGTGTGTGTGTGTGTGTGTGTGTGTGTGTGTGTTATGTAAATCAGTGACTGGTTATGTAACATCCTTGGCTTCAGCAGCTAGTTAAAATCGAAATCTTACATAAGTAACATAATGAAGAACATAATGAAGACTAGTCTGGGTTTTATAAAGGAGTGTGTGTGTGTGTGTGTGTGTGTGTGTGTGTGTGTGTGTGTGTGTGTGTGTGTGGATAAATATCAATACCATGATAAATTATGTCACAGTGTTTTTTTAGTATTTTTTTTTTTTTTTTTAGAAATTTAATTACAAACTGACTGGCAGCTGATTTAATGTTCAGTTAATTTTTACATTTTTAAATTTTACAGATTTTTAAAAAAAAATTTTTCTCCTTTTCAACGTTACATATCATTTATTTGTTTTTGAATAAATGAAAAAATATTATTAGAATTTATTAAATAAAGCACCATCAGGCCTGCATTACTGGTGGTTTGTCATGATACATGTTGTGTATCGTAGAAATGTCGTCAATCGTCAAAGTAGTCATTATCGTAGTAATAGTAGTATTAGTATTAGTAATTGTAATAATAGTAGTTCTAGTAGGAGTTATAGTAGAAGTACTACTAATAGTAGTTGTTGTAGTAGTGGTAGTAGTAATAATAGTAATTGTAATAGTAGCAGTAGTAGTAGTAGTTGTAGTATTTGTTGTAGTAGTAGTAGTAGTAATACTACTAGTAGTAGCTGTAGATGTAATTCTACTAGTGATAGATGTAGTAGTTATAGTATGAGTTGTAGTAGAATTACTACTAATAGCAGTTGTTGTAGATGTAGTAGTAATAGTAGTAGTAACGCTGCTAGTAGTAGTTGTAGTAGTAATAATAGTAGTTGTAGCAGTAACTGTAGTAGTTGTAATAATAGTAGTTCTAGTAGTCATACTACTACTAGTAGTTGTTGTAGTAGTGGTAGTAATAGTAATAGCTGTAGATGTAATTCTACTAGTAGTAGTTGTAGTAGTAGTAACACTGCCAGTAGTAGTTGTAGTAGAAGTACTACTACTAGTAGTTGTTGTAGTAGTGGTAGTAATAGTAATAGCTGTAGATGCAATGCTACTACTAGTAGTTGTTGTAGTAGTAACACTGCTAGTAGTAGTTGTAGTAGAGGTACTACTAATAGTAGTTGTTGTAGATGTAGTAGTAATAGTAGTAGTAGTAGTAGTAGTAGTAACACTGCTAGTAGTAGTTGTAGTAGTAATAGTTGTAGTAGTAATAGTTGTAGTACTAATAGTAGTAGTAGTTGTTGTAGCAGTAACTGTAGTAATTGTAATAGTAGCGTTAGTTGTAGTTGTAGTAGCCATGTTGTTGTTGTGATGGTGGTGTGTGTGTGTGTGTGTGTGTGTGTGTGTGTGTGTGTGTGTTTAGTGACGTTATCCTCTGTTTCCTCTCACAGCTCGGGGACGTGTGTGTGCAAGACGGGAGTGTACGGCCCCAAGTGTGACGACTGCCACCCGGGATTCTTTCACTTCAGCAGCACGGGGTGTCAGCCATGTCAGTGCAACGGGCACTCCACCTACTGCCACCCACAATCCGGTCAGAGCCCAAAACACCACCTCTTTCACACGTCTTTCACACGTTACCACAATTAATAACAAATACAGTCCAGAATTATTGGCACCCTACATGAAAACACTGATTTCAAAATTACAGGCACCTGCCCTGGAGAGAATAACAGCAACTCAAAATAGCAAATTAAATGCATGACAAAATCGCTAACACCTGCACACACGTCATAATTTCATGACCTCGATTTAGTATCTTGTAGCTTCATTCGTTTGTTTGCGTTGTGTGTTGCAACTGTCAGAGCACGATATGAAAAAAAAAACAAAAGATGCAAAAAACAGTATATGCTGGATCAAGTGCTATTCTGTAAGCAGCCTATAAACGTACTGCATTTTATTAGACACAGCCACTGTGTTGTTGGTGTTCGGTTAGGGACTATGCGTATGTGTGTGTTAATCATCCTCCAGCTTTATACATTGATAGTTGCACAGCACACACACACACACACACACACACACACACACACACTAACATATCGGTGTCACTGCTGTTCTAAGAAAAACAAAACAAAACAAAACAACACCCAAATCGTATCTGCTTAATGGTGGTTCCTGACTACTGATGGATGAGGAAGAGGGGTGCCAATACTTTGTGCAGCGCAGCAGATGGGAGAGCAACAGGAAGACGCAGTCAGTAATTGTACACATACAAAATGACCCGTAGGGTAGATGGATGTGATGAAACCGACAGAGTAATGCGACAAAATGACGCTAATGCCTACCGCAAATTTTTAGAACGTCGCAGGGACGTTATTGTAGTAACGTTACAGTGTACCTGTTTAATACTTAATTAACATCCTTATAGCTGTGTGTGTGTGTGTGTGTGTGTGTGTGTGTGCATGATTATGTGTGTGTGTGAATATGTGAATACATATGTGTTCATACCAGCATGTCAGTGTGTGTGTGTGTGTGTGTGTGTGTGTCCATCTAGCTGTCCATCTGTCTCTCTCTGGAGAGTGTGTGAGTGCAGATGGAAGCTCGGTTCTGATTTACTGCCCACGTACTCCTTTCCCCTCCCCTCCTGGTTTCCCACAATGCACTGGGGCTCAGTGTGCCGAACAGGAGCTCAGCTCACATGATTTGCTCGCTATAAATCGTGTCATATTTGCATACACTCAGGCCCTGAGTTTCCTCCGTATGGTCTAAAATGGCACGTGTTCTCCATTTACCTTAATGAATATGCAAAACAGGGGGCGGAGTCAATGCAAATAGAACGCCCCACAACCACAGTGTGATTTACCACAACCTGAAAGTCACCTTCAAAATGGAGATTTTTCTGTGTGTGTCTGTGTGTGTAAATTAAAACCAAAGAAAGACTTTCATTTCTTCATTTTCATCCCTCCAGACAATACATGAGTTCTCAGAGGTGGATATTTTGTGGATATTCACACTAACACCACGTCATGCCATGTTTAGGTGTCCATTCTGCCATGGTTCTTGCTACAAATTGTACGAAAGTGGTCAAAAAAAATCAAGTAAACTCAAATTTAGGTGCTACTCTATAACTGTTATATAGAAGTGTCGTTGCTGTATGTCTCAACTCTCTGTTTCTATCTCTCTCTCAGGTGTGTGTATGGACTGTCAGGACAACACTCAGGGACAGAACTGTGAGGAGTGTGTGCCGCGCTACTACCGAGCCCCAGGTGGGGGCGGTGGTGTGAAGGACGAGTGTGTGCCCTGCCCCTGTCCCAGCCACAGCTCTTCAGGCACCTGCCACCTCGGTGAGACACGCTGCAGGGAATCCTGGGAAGATAGTGGTAGCGAGTCGAGGGCTATAATTCTGAAGACGTTTCACATTTACTGACATGTTCAATGATTTAATACCATCAGGGAGAAGGATGTGGGAGGAGCCTCCAGGTTGTAGACAAGTGTATAGCAAGACAAGCTTGTTTTTGTATCAGTTTTTTTGGGTCAACATCTTACACATACACACATAGATCAGATAAGAAAATATACCGAGGAAAAAAATACACCCACGGAGAGCGACCGGGCGGGAGAGGTTACCGGTTACGTATTTTTTTTTTTGAAATCCTTGACTGTTGCATGGTTTAATGAGAAATTATACAAATAATGATTTACACTATCCTTCGCTATTTTATATCTAAATAAATGACATTTCATCGTCACTTTGTTCTGAGGGTGTACAAACTTTTGCACTCAGTCGTATCTTAGGCATGGCCTCTTTCTGTGCTCCTGTCATCGCTGTTGAATTCTGGATTGTGATTGGTCAGAAGATGTTGGTCCCTTTTCTATAAAGAAAGGAGCTCAGAGGAGTGTGTGTAGGGGTGTGTGTGAGGGGAGTGTGTGAAGCTGATGATGATGATGATGATGATGATGATGATGATGATGAAGGTGGGGGGAAGTAGGCATGGCAGACGGAGATACCACCGCAGACAATTTGGCAGCCGTCTGTCTGGTGGAGGGAGTGGCTGCCATGGTAACGGAGATCAATGGAGGAAGCTGAGGAGGAGCGACGCGGTGTCATGATGAGAACAGAGCTGTGTGTGTGTGTGTGTGTGTGTGTGTGTGTGTGTGTGTGTAAACATCTATTTATTTTTATAATTTATATATTCTGATGTTATAATTTTCACATTTTACAGTCGATTTTTATTCTTTTTTGTGGCTTTGAGTCAAGAAAAGTATTTTTGTTTACTGTTATATTAAATAATGTACTTGAATACTCTTTTGTATATCAAACCTTAGCTAAATGTGTGTGTGTGTGTGTGTGTGTGTGTGTGTGTGTGTGTGTGTTAGTCAATCAGTCAGCTTTCCCGCTCACCCTGTTCCCCAGTGTCATCAATATTTTACACTGACTCCGACTGAGCTGTGTGTGTGTGTGTGTGTGTGTGTGTGTGTGTGTGTGTGTGTGTGTGTGTGTGTGTGTAGTCCAGACAGTCTGGAGCATTCTAAGGAGTCTGTGGGGCCAAATCACATTGTGTTACATCGTAAAAATCAATACGTATGTGTGAAAATGTGATGACTGTGACAGGAAGACGGTGAGATGGAGAGAGAAACAGATAGCACAAGAGAGACAGCAAGACAGTGAGAGAGTGAGACAGCGAGATGGAGACACAGAGAGAGAGACAGAAACACCATGAGGCAGTGAGACAGAGAGTGAGAGGGAGAGGCAGAGAGACAAGAAGACAGAGACACAGCGAGACACTGAGAGAGTGGGACCATGAGACAGAGGGACAGTGAAATGGTGAAACAGCAAGACAGAGAGAGAGAGAGAGACAGAGAGGCAGAGAGGCAGAAAGACAGTGAAATGGAGAGAGAGAGAGAGACAGTGAGACAGAGAGGCAGTTAGACAGAAAGACAGTGAAATGGAGAGAGAGAGAGAGAGAGCGAGAGAGCCAGTGAGACAGAAAGACAGTGAAATGGAGAGAGAGAGAGAGAGAGAGAGAGAGAGACAGAGAGGCAGTTAGACAGAAAGACAGTGAAATGGAGAGAGAGAGAGAGAGAGAGAGAGAGAGAGAGCCAGTGAGACAGAAAGACAAGTGACACAGAGAAAGGGAGACAGAGAGGCAGCAGGACATGTCTTATATAATCAGGCGTGATCGATGACAGTCGTTCATACAGTATAGTGTGGAATAAAACACTGCGTGTGGTGCAGTTAGAGGAAGATCATCAGCGATGGAATGGTGTGATGAAGGTGATAACACCAAAGGTGAAGACACAGTGCCTTCTCTTCTCTTCTCTTCTCTTCTCTTCTCTTCTCTTCTCTCCTCTTCTCTCCTCTTCTCTTTTAGTCAGTCACACTTCAGTTGTATTTTTTTTCCAAATACAGATAAATTGCAAAATTGAGGTACACTGTCAGCCATAGGGGATGCAAAATTTTGCACTCAGTCGTGTTTTATGTAAATCTGGATTAATCTGAAATGTGGAGAGAAAGAGAGAGAGAGAGAGAGAGAGAGAGAGAGAGAGAGCAGAACTGTAGTGTCGCTGTGCCACCTTGTGGCAGAAATGTAAAGTTTCTGTAAGAACGGTGCAGGCTGAATGAACGGAGGATTTTATTCACAGTCAGATTCATGTTTTTCTTACAGTTTAAATATGATATGTTTTCTTTTTCTGTGTGTAATGTGATGTACATTGTGCATCTGCTCTAACTGGAAATTTCATCACATTCAAGTACCACATGGATCACTTTGTAGGTGTACAATTACTCACTGTTGCTCTGCACAAAGTATTGGCTTCCCTCTACAATGTCCATCAGTGGCTCCTGTGGCCCGTGACATTAATCTTCTCGATCAAACCCGTGCTGCTCTAACATGTTGACTGTTCCTCGTCTGCTCCTGTAGAATGTTTAACCAACCCTGCCCACACCTACGCAAACCTTCTCCAATCCTTCCCACTCATGCAGAGACTTTAACCAATCCTATCTGTTCCTATAAAAACTATGACCAATCCCACCCACTCCTGCAAAAAAAACATGACTAATCCTACCCACTCCTACAGAACTTTAACCAATCCCATCTGTTTCTGTAAAACTATGACCAGTCCCACCCACTCCTACAGAAAGTTTTACCAATCCCACCCATTCCTACAGAAAGTTTTACCAATCCTACCCACTCTTATAGAAAGTTTTACCAATCCCACCCACTCCTACAGAAAGTTTGACCTATCCCATCTGTTTCTGTAAAACTATGACCAATCCCACCCACTTCTACAGAAGGTTTTACCAATCCCACCCACTTCTACAGAAGGTTTTACCAATCCCACCCACTTCTACAGAAGGTTTTACCAATCCCACCCACTTCTACAGAAGGTTTTACCAATCTCATGCACTCCTACAGAAAGTTTGACCTATCCCACCCACTCCTACAGAAAGTTTGACCAATCCCACCCACTCCTACAAAAACCTTAAACTTTTATTATTGGTTCTATTTTCATCTGTTGTCATCTATGTGGTAAACTGAAACACACTTTCATCGAGCTATAGAATGATTAACACGTTGTGCATGAAAAAACAAACTGAGTAACCAGGCAGCGGAGTTACGGTTACCACCCTGATGCTGGTTAGTTTCCAATAACAGCCTGTCCTGAAGTGTTTTATTCCTCTTGTAGCACAGCAATTTTTCCAACAATTCAATTCTTTTTGTTTATTAAAGATAATCATGCCATACTTTGTAGTAATGTATAGTGTTTATATTTAATGTTGTGGAATGGCTGGAAAACAACATAGTTCCTGTTCTCACTTTCTAATAGCAGCTATTAACCTTTGGAAGTTAGTAAGACAAAAAAACTTAGCTTGTTACCAAAAAACTGCAAAGCATAAACTCAGCTTTACCCCTGACTGTTACACCTTTACCTCTGACCGTTACAGCTTTACCTCTGACTGTTACATATTTACCTCTGACCGTTACACCTTTACCTCTGACCGTTACACCTTTACCCCTGACTGTTACACCTTTACCTCTGACCGTTACAGCTTTACCTCTGACTGTTACAGCTTTACCTCTGACTGTTACATATTTACCTCTGACCGTTACACCTTTACCTCTGACTGTTACATATTTACCTCTGACCGTTACACCTTTACCTCTGACTGTTACAGCTTTACCTCTGACCGTTACACCTTTACCTCTGACCGTTACACCTTTACCTCTGACTGTTACACCTTTACCTCTGACTGTTTCACTTTTACCTCTGAATGTTACACTTTTACCTCTGACCGTTACAGCTTTACCTCTGACTGTTACAGCTTTACCTCTGACTGTTACACCTTTACCTCTGACCGTTACAGCTTTACCTCTGACTGTTACAGCTTTACCTCTGACTGTTACACCTTTACCTCTGACTGTTACACCTTTACCTCTGACTGTTACAGCTTTACCTCTGACTGTTACACCTTTACCTCTGACTGTTACACCTTTACCTCTGACCGTTACAGCTTTACCTCTGACTGTTACAGCTTTACCTCTGACTGCTACACCTTTACCTCTGACTGTTACATATTTACCTCTGACCAGCTTACAGCTTTACTTTTACTAACAAAACAATTTTTCTTATTTAAAAACTTGAATATTCTAGACTTGTCTTAGTGAATAAACAGAGCCACAGGCCACAAACTTTCTCGCAGGCCGCTACATGCAGTTCACAGCCAGTGGGTGTGAGGAAATGGCTCTCGTACACCTACACACTTGAGCTTTCACAGAGATGGAAAAGAAAACAAACAGTGTTTGAGGAGGGTGTTAACACTAGAGTGTTAACTGTTCAGAAGTAGAAGAAACACGTACAAGGAGAGTGAAAAAAGCTTTTAGAGAAAAAGGTTGTTTTACTATTAATATTGTTCCTATCTGTTTTCGCTAGTACATGTTAGTAAATGTGTAAATGCATTCAGTTCACAGGACAAACCTTTGCATTCAGCTGTACCAGTGACACACACACACACACACACACACACACACACACACACACACACACACACACACACACACACACATCTTTTGTTATGACCTGCCAAGTGAAACTTTGCTTCTGCTTTTGCTTCTTGTGTGTGTGTGTGTGTGTGTGATTTTATTAACAGACTCCAGCGGCCAGGCTGTGTGTGACGAGTGTAAGTCTGGCTTCGCATCACCCACCTGTGAAGTGTGTGCAGACGGCTTTTATAAATCAGGAGGCGAGTGTGTGCGCTGCGAGTGTAATGGGAACACCGATCCGCGATCAGCGCCTCAGATCTGCCATCCGGAGAGCGGACGCTGCCTCCTGTGTACCAACCACACCACCGGAACACACTGTGAGCTCTGTGCCTCCGGATACACGGGGGATGCGCTCGCTCACAACTGCACATTGAGAGGTGTGTGTGTGTGTGTGTGTGTGTGTGAACTGGCAAATGACATCAAACTATTGAATGACAGTAAACTACCAAATACAACTAAACCAGTAACTGACAGTAAACTAGCAAATACCTAGAATAACTAGGAAAATATTTTACACATAAAAAAAATATTTATGATTCCTACATCTACAGAGAGAAGTTCTTTGTACACCTCTGTCATATTTTAAATCATTTACAGGAAGGAATGCCGTTCCTTACCTTAAGCATCTAAAAGGTTTTAATGCCTTTGCCAGGAGACTTGAAGTCACCCTACAGAATCCAGCTTAATGCCAACGTTTTGCTGCGTAAGATTTCCCCCAGTCTTTTCCTTCAATCCTGATGCAGGTGTGGTTAAAATGTTATTAAGAAGTGACTCTGGGAAGCACTAAACAATGAGAGCCAAGTGCTGACTGCAATTACTTGTATCTGTTCACTGGTCTGCTGCCAAAATGTTTATGGCAGTCGTACACGAGTTATGTCAATTAAAAACAGAGGCAAAGGTCAGAACTGTAGGAAGCGGTATAAAAGCACTAAAGAGCACTGTGAAAACATTAGAAAGCAGATATGAGAGAGCAGGAAAGCGGAAAGTGAAAACAATAGAAGCACGAAGACTGTGACTCAATGAACATGACTCAATTATCAAACTGGACACGAACAAATTCTTTAGTAAATCGTTAGCAGGGTCACTTAGCAGGTCATGAAAATGGAAGTCAGTTAGGCACGCTAGATCATCGAAAGTACAAAATAGAAACAGAAGTGCATAAGCATGGATCAGAAACAGTTCATCATAAAATATAATTCATAACATAATTTTAAAAAGTCATAAATTGTGCAAAGTTATGCCTAAATTTAGCTGGCTTGAAGATAGTCATTCTTAGTTCTTTTATAACTGTAAAAAAAAAAAAAACACCATCATCTCAATCATGTGCAATCATGCAGGTACAGGATAAGAGCTTCACGTGAGTGAAGAGCAAGTGTGATCTCTGTGACTCGGATTGTGGCATGGATGTTGGTGTCAGATGGGCTGGTTTGAGGATTTCAGAAGCTGCTGATCTCCTGGGATTTTCACACACAACAGCCTCTACAGAGTCTATAGAGTTTATACAGAATGGTGCGAAAAACAGCGAGCAACAGTTCTGTGTGATGAGAGAGAGCAGAGGAACATGGCCAGATTAGTTTGAGTAATATAGTAACTCATATAATCACTCGCTACAACCGTGGTGAGCAGAAAAGCATCTCAGCATGCGCAAAAACATAGAGCCTTGAAGTGGATGGGCTACAACAGCAGAAGACCACAGTGGGTTCCACTCCTGTCAGCCAAGAACAGGAATCTGAGGCTATCGTTAGCACAGACTCACCCAAACTGGACAGTTTGAAGACTGGAAAAAAAAAATCACCTGGTCCTTTTCCAGTCTGAGTGTGAAATTCCCAGGAGTTTCTGAAATATTCCACCCAGCCCATCTGGCACCAACAACCAAGCACCAGCAAGATAGATCAGAATTTACAAGCGAAACCCAGGGTTCAGGCCAAGAGTAGACATTCAGAGCTTTAATTATTTATCTAACAGTTCACATCTGGGCAACAAGAAACACCTGTCAATCACGTGTTCCAGTATTTCTGATCACTTGAAAAATGGACGGGTTTAAATAAAAGGTGCCAGGTCACATCTACATGTTGTAGATTTTAAAAAAAATCTAGATGTAAATACCAGCTGAAATTCTGCTCTGTCGTCTCGTATTCATCTTTATATCTCAAACGCACGTCTTCATCGTACAGCGAAAACAACACATCTGGCCTTGCTGTTCCAATACTTTCGGAGCGGACTGCGTATATATGTGTACGTGTCCGTGAAATTCTTGATGAGTGTGTCAAACATAGAAACTTTGCAGGGTGTGTAGTGAAATGTCTGTTCAGTGGAAACAATCTGGCAGGAGAGAAAAAAAAAAAAGCATTTTGAGTTTATTGATTGAAGCGTTACAACATAAGGGTTCATCATCATCAGGTTCATCAGCCGCATGTTGCATTTATTCTTGTGAAAGCGAGTGCAGGGGTCTCACCATCCTTTCCCTGCTGAGTCATCACGAATCATCACTGGCTACCATGACTAAATGTCATGGCTCATGAGGTCTATAGTTATTTGGCTTTAATTTGGTAACAATCAGATGGTTTCTTGGAACTTAATGACAGGGAGTGTTCACAAGGGCTACTTCGGACGCATTTGAAGTGGTTCGAGGTCAAACCGCTGCGATCCAAAACCAGCACTCAGTGAATTCCGCTTTGTGCTCTTAAAGTGTGTAAAACACTCAGAAACAGGAAAACGTTCAAATTCCGAGATGCATCGAGATACAATTCGGGTCCAAGATATACATTTTAGAAAGCTATTCAGCTGTCCACAATCAATGGGCTTCAGTGGATGTAATGTGACCCTGTTCCTAAAAAACCCATAATTTATAATGAGAACTATGGAGATGTTCCAGGTACCAGGTTTATTGGCAATAAAACCCAAAGTAATAGCTGGGGTGATGATTTTATTTGGACCTTTCTGTATAAAGGTTTCATTTTTACCCCTTTACAAAAGTTCCAAGTTTTACTTTGTAAAGTTTAATACAAAGTTACAAAAGTTACAGCAATTGCTGATATCAGATGAGTCTGGTATCAATCATCAAAATAAAGAAATCATTGAAAAACAAGCGAGTGACTTGGGGGGGGGGGCACTTACTTTTGAGAAGCTTGCACTGCTGGAGTCTTTAAAAAAAATGCGCTAATGAACAATTGTTCTCGTCTTTCAGCCCCGAGGCTCTTCCCAATTCCTACAAGAACATCCATCACCACGGGCCCCCAGACCTCCAGCTCCACCTCTGCACCTCCTTCGTCCCACCTCTTCACCTCCTCTCCCGTCTCCATTGGACGCAGCAAAGCTCCGCCCCTCCAACTGGGCCCAGGAGACCCCGCGGCCAGCAACAGCACGGCATCGGCGCTCGCCGTGGTCTCGTGGACGCAGTTCAACGTCATCGTCCTGGCTGTGATCATCGTTCTGCTGGTGCTGCTCATGGGCTTCGTGGGTGCCGTGTACACGTACCGCGAGTACCGCAACCGCAAGCTCAACGCGCCATTCTGGACCATCGAGCTCAAGGAGGACAACATCAGCTTCAGCAGCTACCATGATAGCATCCCACACGCTGAACCCGGCGTCCTGCTGGAGGAGGAGCAATGCTCTGCTCCGCCCAACGGCCAGCTCGCTTTAGCGCCCGCTGCTAATGTTTACAAGGCGTGACAGGAAGCGTGTTCGCACATCAGCTCAGAGATGGAGGAAAAGATGCTTTACATTTTCAATAACGCGCCAAGAGTTGCTAACATCTCAATCCAGTGGATCGTTCGGTTAAACCCGCTTACGAACGTGAACGAAAGACACTTTCAAGGTTTTATTGCTCTCTCGTCATTGTCATGTGCAAAAGCGTAGAAGGGGGAGTGTCCACGAGATTCAGGATTCCAAAAAGACGCTATACATTTTCAACATTTGGAACATCATGGAGCTAATGCTAACATCTCACTGCAGTAGATCAGCCAGGAAAACCAGTTGAGTGATCAACGGTGTCACGTACGAAGCGCGCTAATGAGATCTAGAATCTGACAAAAAGTCATTTTCAAAGAATGAAGGCTTGCGCTAGGAACTGATGCTAACGTCTCAGTGCAGTGAATCATCCGTTTAAACCTGTTTTTTTTCTTCCACGATAATGCTATGGACGAAGCGTGAAAGGAAGTGCGTATAGATAAGATAAAGACTATCCACCTTACACTAGAAGCTAGTCTCCAGTTTCTCCAGTTTCTTGTGGGATTACTGCGTCATTTTTGACGCAATGGACAACGAAAATGAGGAAATGTGGGGAATATGAGTGTTTTTCTTTAAGGAAGCTACATTTGTGCCAAGAGCTAATGCTTACACCCAGATAGAGCAGTTTCTAAGGCTTCATTTCATACCAAATGCAAAAGAAAGTGCACCCAGGAGAATCAGAACCTGAGAAAAAAGGTGCTTTGAGTTTCCAAAGAACCTCACTCAGAAGCTAACGCTAGCATCTCAGTCCAGCGGCTCGAGCTTCGATTACTCCCTTGTCTATGCTGCGCTAGCTCCTCGAAATCAAAATATTTTTGACCAGGAATTGACACTTTAGGAAGCTAGTGCTAATAAACTAGCATCGCTGGCTGGTGAGTTAGCCAGTTAAGCCTGCGTAGAAGGTTAAAAGGTGCTCGTTCAAAAAAAAAAAGCCAGTGTCTAATACTTTCTGCCAACCTTTACGCACACTGCTTGGAAGTGCTGCATTTTCACACTGAATTCTTGTGAAAAGTCATGAATCTGGAATGCCTGACTGTTGCGTACTTGATTTGAGCTCTCTGACGTCAGCTGGAAGCCCCGCCCCCTTCCTCATGGTTCACGCTAATAACCTTTCTTGCTTGAAAGATGCTGATGTGGCCTCCTTGGTTTCTGTCATGGTAAATAGTTTGGTCTTTTTTTTTTAATAATGTGTAATAAAATCGATCAACGAGCTTCACTTAGCTACCATTAAACACGCATATAGTGAACATCAGGTAGCTGCAACCAAAAATTGGTTAAAAATGCCACTTTTTGGACAAAAAGTGCAAAAAGTCCAGTGCAGATACGTTCGAATGGAGTGTACGTATATATACCGGGTTTTACGGTAACCACCAGGCGCTTGGAGGGGAAAAGCTGCTGCTCGCTCTCCTGTGGAAAAGTAGACAGTAGAAAAGTTTGCATGCACGCTTTCTTTTGATTAATTGGTGTACGTAACATCGTTTTTGTAGAACAGGAAGAAACATTCAACTTCACTTGAAAGTAAGCGTGCATGTAAATTGTCCTAGGGTCTACATCTTGAATTAAAACAGAAGAGCGGCACACACACACACACACACACACACACACACAAACATTTATATATATATATATTTTGTCAGGTGTGACTACTACAGCTGATGGGAAATCACAGCTGGGGCTGATGTTAGGAGCTTAGGAGGAGTGACACATAAAGCTGTAAGCTCTGTAATTATCATTGTAATGAGCTTTTATTTCTCAAGATCACTTACTGCCATGGCCCAAGAAAAAAGACAATCTTGTACTTGTCTTCACGTAAATGTCAGCAGAATAGTTTCCGTTTGAGACAGAATGAGACATTATTTCCCCGGACATTATTCAGTTTGCCCCCCAGCTCCTAGCAGACCTGAATGATTCACCCCAGCGATAAGCGCTAAGAAATACACACAGCATTACTGGATGCAGAAGTCATCGAGCACAAGAGGATTTTTGTCCACTGACCCTTTTTTTTTTGTTATTTTTTTATTTATTTTTTTACATTTTATCTCTCTCCTTTTCAAAACTGTACGCTCTGGAGTGCCAAGAGACAAGCCTACCTGTCGCTTTGGTGTTCAGAAGACGTTTGAATCTCCCTACGGTCTGGGCATGTGCCGGTACATCAAATACAAATACAAGCAAGCTTCTAAATGATGTTAAAAAATGATATATTGATATTGACAAAAAGAATCTGACGTTATATAGATGAACACATAAAATCAATAAATAAAATGTCCATGTTCAATGATCATGTAACTAAAACCAAAAGTGAAAAAATTTTTTTTGTTACATTCCAGTCAAAAGGCATCAAATCCGAAAATTGTAATTTTATGAAGCTAAAATCTCTGAAGCTGTCCTCGTGGCCACGCCCCCTCACTCACCTCACTGTAGCCATTCTCCTGGCCACGCCCCCTCACTCACCTCACTGTAGCCATTCTCCTGGCCACGCCCCCTCACTCACCTCACTGTAGCCATGCTCCTGGCCACACCCCCTCACTCACCTCACCTCACTGTAGCCATTCTCCTGGCCACGCCCCCTCACTCACCTCACTGGAGCCATTCTCCTGGCCACACCCCCCTCACTCACTTCACTATAGCCATTACTCTGACCATGCCCCCTCACTCACCTCTCTGAAGCCATCTGAAGTTGTACTCCTGGCCACACCCCTCAGCTTTCTCTTAGCCACACCCCCTCAGCTCTCCGCATCCCTTCACCTGCTCACACCCCCTCACTTCTCGGAAACCATCCTCCTGATGATGCACAGGCACCCTCAGGTCTTTGCAAGGCTTCCTCTTGACCACACCCCCTCACTTCTCTGACGCCTTCTTCCCGGTCACAGCCCCTCACTCACCCATCTACAGCCATCCTCCAGACCACGCCCCCTTAGTCACTTTTCTGAAGCCGGTCACACTCGCTCACTCACCTCTTTGAAGACTTTGTCCTGGCCACGACCCCCTTCGCCTCTCAGGAGTCACTCTCCTGGCAACGCTTCCTCACCTAAATGGAAAAATACACAGTCATTAGGTCAGATTACAGCTGTTCATACTTTGTGTTGAAAATCACAGATGTGACGAATGATTCGAGTGAAAATGACCAAAACGTTCAGCGTAGTGTTTGTTATTCGACCTGCACTTGTTGCTCATCATTTTAACAAACAGATGAAAATGTGTGTGTGTGTGTGTGTGTGTGTGTGTGTGTGTGTGTGTGTGTGTGTGTGTGTGTATAGAGCTGGATTCTATACAAGAATGTACAAAGACTTTATGTACATGACCGGATGCTGCATAGATTGACTCAAAGTTTGAAACTGAAAAGCCATCATAAACACATTGTTTTTTTTTTTTCGAACTGAAAAGCAGCAACTGTCTTTTGGAGAAGAGAGTGTGTGTGTGTGTGTGTGTGTGAAATGAAATGTACAGGACTGTGCTTTTTTTAAAAGAAAAAAAATCCCTTAAAATGTGATGTGGCTCAGAATTTGCAAAATGCAAATGAACTGAAATGGACTCGAGACTGGACTTTTGTAATTATGTATTATTATTATTATTATTATTATTATTATTATTATTATTATTATTATTATTTTGAAATCATATTTATTTTTGTGTCAGTCCTTGCTGTTGCATTTGTTCTGCATTTGTAATGTACATGAACTCTCAAGTGCGTCAAACTGAACAGAAAAGACGTCAGAAAACTGCAACATCCCCTTTTTTTTTCGGTCACGAGACAAATGCTGTTTGTTAAAAATACTCCCAGAAACCTCTTCACATTCCTGTTGTTCCAAAAAGGCCAGAAAGGCCAGAAAGGCACACAATATAAAACCTGGCGATATGAAACTATAACACAAGCCCATGTTGTTCTGTCTGAGAGGAGGCTCGATAGCCAGGCAGCCTTTCTGGGCCGCGGTCGTTCTCGTAAGCATGCGGAGCGTCACATCGTGAATAATTCTGTTCCCCGGGTCAGGGCTGAGTTACCTTTCAGCTCAGCATATTTTTAAACAGAAACATGCGGTAATAATAATGTGAATCATGAAGCTTGGGCTTCCTCACTACTTTGCCTCCTGGCAAATGGGCAAAAAAATTTTTTCATAGTTTCGATTTGGTCCGATCCGGTTTCCTGTTACACAAATTTACACAAAAACCACAGAAGAAAAACATTGGTCCAGAAGCACAGTAGCACAATGCCGACGCTGTTTCATTCAGTGGTGAAGGAAAATGTAAATGAACCTTTCGCTAGAAATCACAGCAAGTGCATAACTGAACATGGCGTCAAAAAAAAACAACCCTGTAATACTATAATCATAATAGAAATGAATATTTTAACGTGATTGTGATTTATATTCAAATCCCCCCAAAAGGAGTAAATACAGCCACCGTGAGAAACGTACCCCGATATGACAGGATTGGGAGACGCCTATCCATGATGACATGCCCCAAAAACTATAAGATGGTCTGCTTTGGGCCTTGTCCTTATACAAGCGTTATCACACACACACACACTCAGTCACACACTCACTTTTACACACTTTTACACGCTCTGTCTTTGAGGAGCCTGCTCTTCATGGCCTTCAGAGGAGGTGTTGGCAATCGTTTGTCTCCTCCGGACCCGTTTACCATGCGTTCACTTTTAGTGCGAGCTACGTGCAAAGACGAAAGAGTGCAGGTTCAAACCCACTGATATGCACTATATCGCCAGAAAGGAAGTGGACACCTGAACATCACATTCATACGTGGTTCATTTTTGGAAGCACACAGTTGTATAGAGCGTCTCTGTGTGCTGTAGTGTTACAGTTTCCCTTCACTGGAACTAAGAGGCTTAAACCTGCTCCATGACATGACGATGCTCCTGTGCACAAAGTGAGCTCCATGAAGACATGGTGTGTGAAGGTTGGAGTGGAAGAACTTGAGGGTCCTGCACAGAGCCCTGAACGTACTCAACCCCACTGAACACCGACTGCACCCCAGACCTCCTCGACACCCCAACATCAGCGCCTGACCTCACTAATGCTC
>CM074952.1:25955708-25975263 GCA_037577455.1 Pangasius macronema
CAAAGCGAGCTCCATGAAGACATGGTGTGTGAAGGTTGGAGTGGAAGAACTCGAGGGTCCTGCACAGAGCCCTGAACGTACTCAACCCCACTGAACACCGACTGCACCCCAGACCTCCTCACCTGCTGTAACATCAGCGCCTGATCTCACTAATGAACACAAATCCCCACAGCCTCGCTCCAACATCTAGTGGAAAGACTTCGCAGAAGAGTGGAGCTTATTACTGAGCACATTCGGGTGTGATGGTCAGGTGTCCACAAACTTTTGGTCATATAGTGTATACACCAGCCGTGACTACAATGTGTGGTGGCGANTGTAGCTGAATGAACACAAATCCCCACAGCCTCGCTCCAACATCTAGTGGAAAGACTTCGCAGAAGAATGGAGCTTATTATGGTGTGATGGTCAGGTGTCCACAAACTTTTGGTCATATAGTGTATACACCAGCCGTGACTACAATGTGTGGTGGCGATCCTGCGAATAAAGTAAATAAAACAACAGCTATGTTAATGCAACAAAGCCGCCCATTTACAAACAGTTTATCATGTGCCTCTTACCGCGACATGACGGAATAGTAGCTCGTAAATCTTCGCTTGAATCACTAGCTATGAGAAATGTCTAAAAAGTCTAAAAGTAGAGCTGCCTTTTCCCGAACGATGCAAACCGTCTCCCTTGTGTATGCGAGANAACAACAGTCAGTGAGACTCGTGTAGGCCAATCCGTCTGAAACGTGTAAATATTTTGACTGTATATAGTGTGCAAATGGTCACGTTATTGTACATTACACACTGGTCTTTTTTTAAATTTATTTTTAATTTTTTTTTATTAAGACCTGATGTACATCAGACAGAGCAGAGCTGTACAGACCGCCTTACTCAGTTCCAGTAAAATATTGTGTGCTCAGAAACACAGGGCTGAGATCATTTGTTTACCCTTGTTGCATTATTTCCTGCTGAAAAAAACCCCAAAAAGATTATAAACCATTAGAGATTTCTAGTGGTGCCTCGTGGGCTTTAATGATTCTGGTGGTCTGTAATGGTAGCAGACTTTCTAATAATTCCTGATGACATATTTAAATTGACTCTACTCATGAAAATGGTATTTTACAGTCACCAGAAAAATCCATGATGAAAACCATTACGCCAATTTCTGATGTGTTGGAAACTAAAGGTCAGGGTTAGGGATTGTAACCTTCTGGTCAGAGTTGCAGTGGTTTAAATCAACTAAATTTGTTAGATGTCCCAAACAGTCTTCACAAAAAACCACCCCAGTAGTCAGTTCCTGCCACGTTGCTTATGTGAATCCAATCATGGGTTATAGCTGTTGGAGTAAATTAGACTCAGCCCTGCTGATTGGTATGTGGCAGCCATATTGTTTATAAAAACCAACATGTTTTTGATCATTGTAGAGCTTCAGACTCTGCATTTTGTATTTTGACACCAGTTGTGTGGAGATGCGCCAAAAATCCTACGAATGGTTCGCAAAAGTATTTGCTAATTCCACATATTATTCAAATGAGCTCAGAATCTAAGTGAGCTACAGAGTTATTTGAGGTTTTTTTGTTTGTTTGTTTGAACCCAAGAATTCAGGGGAACAGAATAGTTTTGGTAGTGGAGCATATGGTTCAGGAGATGTTTTTGTGGGCCAAAAACATAAAATAAATTGGTGCTTGGACCCCTAATATTCCATGTCCACTTAGGGTTTAAATCCGACTTCTTTAACCATGTCCATTAAAGCCTCACTCTTGAGGTTTTAATAACTTGCAAGGCTTGTCTTTAACCACACATTGATCTGAAATCACTTCTTCAGCGTAATCTTTCCTCACGTAAGTGCCACCTGTAAGATCCGCCCCTCCTCATCACTGTTTAAAATGTGAGTTGCTTGGAACCCACATGCATTCAAAATGTAGTTAATAAAGTTGGGTTTGTCAGTATACCGTGTTATGACTTCTTTCTCTTTCCAGATGGTTTTATCCAAACATTTTGAAAGTCAAGGACAGAGCTGGGAATTACACAACTGACACAAGGGCCAAACGCTAGCTTGCTAGATTTTTAACCACTGATCTACTAGTGCTTAAATCATTTTTGTGTAAGACCATGTTTGAGACCATAATATGGAATTTCTGATCTCTACCCCAGGCGTAGCGAACGCAAATCCTGCCTTGGTCACGCCAGCATTTCCCGGAAGGTTCCTGGAGGTTATTATAACAGCAGAGGGGGGGACAACTCCATATCAATGGTCAAGGCTTTAGAATGGGATGTTCAGCAAGAACATATGGGCGTGATGGTCAGGTGTCCACATCTTTCCATGTATAGAAGATATACAGTGCTAAGTAAGAAGAACTCGTACATGACTCCTATTTCTCTTCCCACATTTAATCAACAGAAAAGTATTATAATTGTGCAATCGATACACAGTTCCGAAGGAAATCTGTGTGAAAGTCTTGTGCCCTGCTGTATGCGTTCTGTGTTTTGCCTTCTGCCCAGGTGCTACCGCGTTACTTCTAGGGGTGCTTACGTCATTGACGCGTAGTATGATGATAACAGAAGCAAACATTACATCAGAGTTCTGCACTGTAAATGTTACTACTATTTAGGCAGTACCATACCCAGATGACAAACGATGACCAGTGTGTTAGTAAGATACCAAGCCAACATGAGTCATCAGAAAAGCCTGAGTGTACCTTGGCAGGGATTCTACAACTCACTGGAATTGCACTGGTGTGAAGGAACGTCAGGGTCACTCCAAAATCTCTCACAGCTCCTGCGAAGGTTGTTTAGGTTTATATTAAAAATAAATGCCGTGACTTGCACCTTGACTCGAGAGGAAAGTGTAGACCTTGGGGAAGGATGGGAAAGGAAGTGTCTCAGTGCTCGCAGAACTGAAACGCTCAGTCAGTTGCTCTCTAAGCTCTCTACACTGCTCCACGCTCACCGCTCGCTATTAAAGGTACAGTTTGAACCTAATGAGAACTGGAAAAGACTTTTTAATGTTTATATAACCATATGATGATGAATCTAGCCATGGGGGTCACAATCCAGTGACTTCTGTGCCGGTCCCAAGCCCGGATAAATAGAGAGGGTTGCGTCAGGAAGGGCATCTGGCGTAAAACGTTGCCAAATTTAATAATGTGATTCGTCAGTACTCTGAATTTCATACCGGATTGGTCAAGGCCCGGGTTAACAGCGACCACCATCAGTGCGTTGACCTACAGGGCGCTGGTGGAAATTGGGCTTCTGTTGGTCGAAGACGTAGAGGAGGGAGGAGAGTGCGTAGACAGAGAGAGAAGGGGAAAGGTAAGAGTGTAGAACTGAGAATAGGAACTCTGCGGAGACCCCTGAAGGGAAAAGCCGAAAGAAGAAGAAGAAGAAGATAACCATATGATGCTTTTTGTATAGGCTAGGCATGATATCAGTCTACTAAAGCGACATAAATTGTCTTCCCCCCTCAACGCTTTCGACCACCGCACCTCAGCAGTCTCTAGAACAATTTCTTCTATGCTAAGTACAACATGGTTAACCATCAAGCCTAAAGAAATAGATTTATATGAGTGAGTCTAAAACCGTGCCTTAAGGTCCCCTATCTTGCATCTCTACTACAACTGAACACATAGACAATATTGTACCAATGGAAATAGGTAAAAAATGCAGAACTGTTAATTAAACTATTATAAGTGCTAATGGGCTACTTGTAGGACACATTAGCTAACTCTATGAGCATAGTAAACTTTTTTTCATAACTAACAATTAACAAAAAGCAAACGACTTTAACTTTTACTGTAGTAATATAATTACAGATAAAGAGTCATACCAGACTTGTACAAACATGCCTCATAAGCTCATATTTATGCTTTCCGTTCTAACATTCTTAGGAGTTTGTTTGTGCAAAGTTACCTGCTGAGGACAGAGTTCATGCCCCGTGTTACTGTGCAACATCATATATATATTCTGACCCACGCTTGCCCAAACTGATAACACACCAGGAAGGTGAGTAAGCCATTCACTAGCATGTTTGTAGTGATATGGTACCTGGAGGTGGCAATCATCACAGAAAGACCAAAGGTTAGGATGAGCACATGTGGTAGGAGTAAAGGAGTCAGCCTGAAGAGACACTGGAGATTTCACATCAAGCTCTGCAGACAACAGCATTTTGCGTGTACAGTCTCATACATAATCCTTTGGAGAAAAAAAAACAACCCTAATTGTTCATTCACTATGCACAAAGTGAAGCACTTCCTTTTTTAGCGACTGGTTTCTTAGGGGTTGTGTCTCTAAAAATCCAAGCACGTTTAACCGTTCATTGGTGCAGTTCATGCAACATTAGTTCTGTTTGTGCAAAAACAGTGATACAGCGATCTGGATATGCAGTTGAGTTTACACACACCCAAGCAAATCTTCTGACAAATCAACACAACACTTCATTCACATCAGGGGTCATTTTAACACATTTTATTCACTATATCAGAATTCCAGTCGGTCAAAGGTTTACATTCACCAAGCTGACTGTCTCTTTAAACAGCATGCCCGACTGAAGTTTGGAGGTGACCACCAGCCTTTCAGAGGAGCGCTCTCTGGTCAGGTGAAACCAACATTTAACGTTTTGGCCGTAATTATCAGCACTGTGTGGAGGAAAAAGGGTCAGGATTTAATCCGAAGAACACCATCCCAACTGTGAAGCATGGGGGTGGGAGCATCATGCTGGAGGGGAGTTCAGAAAACACATTTCAATTCAGTTTATTTGTATAGCGCTTTTTACAATGTCATTGCCTCAAAGCAGCTTTACACAAACAAAAACACATGGCCTCATGTGGATGGAGGATTACACCAGTTACACCAGAGTTACACCAGTTCTGCAAGGAAGAATGCGCAGAAATTCCAACAAAGTATCATGAGAAGCTTGTAGAAGGCTACCCTTCTTCTTCTTCTTTGGGCTTTTCCCTTCAGGGGTCTCCACAGCGAATCATCACTCTCCACCTATCCCTATCTTNTTACCTCCATATGCCTCCTCTTTGGCCTTCCTCTTCACCTCCTGCCTGGCAGCTCCATGTCCAACATTCTCCTACCAATATATTGTAGAAGGTTACCCTAAGTGTAGGAAATAAAGCAGATACACTCACTGACTTAACATAAGAAATGTGCTGAGTTGTGAAAGTCTGAGTTTGACGTCTTTAGCTTGGGTGAATGTAAACCTTTGGACTGACCTTTGGACATTCTGTACTTCATGATTGATGAAGGCAATCGAAGCAAAGTGCTCTGTGAATATACCAGCATCAGTGCTGCTGTGATTTGTCATTTTTATTTTATTCGAATTCAGACAACTTGCATTTAAAGAAACAGAAAAAAAAACAAGCCAAATGGAATATGCATATACACTGAATCATTTTTGTGAAGTTTTTTTTTTTTTACTGACCCTTTTGATAGTTATTATTATTATTATTAGTGTTAGTGTTAATGTTAGTGCAAGTGCAAGTGTTATTATCATTCCAATGCATGTAAAGACTTTGTGGAGGTGAAAAAAGAAACAGCAGCATGGCCTGTTATGTTCCACCAGTATGAGTTGAGGCCAGGTTCAGTGGTTACCATGCCAGGTCCAGATGCGTCATTTGGCATGCTCAAACCTGCTGCTGCTTCTCGAAGCCTGGAGATCCAACCTCTGTTTGCACTTAAATCGTGCAGCTGTGATTTTGATTTTTTTATATTTCACATCTTCCAGAAACTGTTTTTGGATATGGAGCAAGACCACATACAGGAAGAAGAGGGTGATGATTCAGTGGCCTGTAAAAATGAGCAGGATAGCATCTGTGCCAGCTTGTTAATACAGCATTAAAAGAAAGAGCTACAACGCCGAACAGTAATAATCCAGCTTTCAGTTTACGGTCCCTGTTAGCAAAGAGAGTTTCTGTCAAACAAGAGCTTCCTCTTTGCATCAGTATTTGCACTACACGTTTTTTTTTTTAATCAAATTGCACAATTTGCACTATTCATCCTATATGCAATCCCAAACTTGTGCAATATTTTTTCTTCTCGCTTATGTGAACTTCCTCCTTATGCTGTTGTCTTGTATTCTGTCTCTCCACAATTTGTGACTTTATGCTAATGTAGCCCTCCTGCCAGGTGAGTATCTTGCGCCTCGCGCCCTAAAATCAGTCTAGGGGATATTATTTCCAACACTACCCCAGTAAAGGCACATTCTCTTTCATTTCATTACAGTATAGAATCCAGGTCTCAGATTTACACGTAGTTGTGTCAGATTTATGTTTCTTATTTGGAAGTTTAAGTACAAACCTATGTTACTTTTATCTTGAGAATACGAATTCTCTAATAATTTCCACAGGACAAACACACGAGGTTAGAGGTAATAAGTAAATGTGAATTTATTATTCTCAGGAACTCTTTTGGTATGTCTTTTCCTCTTCTCTGTGTCTCTCTCTGGTTAGTCAAGTGAGTGAACACATAAATCAATTCACACAATCAAGAGTGTTAATCACAATAACCCCTATAATCAAAAAGATAAAAAATAAATAAATAAGTAAATAAATGAATGAACCCAATGTCCATGTAATACTCTGGTTGTACTCAGACTTAACTTCAATATTACCCAGCTGGGATTTGGAGTACACCGTTGGCGCGCTAGTTGGAGCTCGTTCGGTAGGAAAATTGTACTCACGAATCCAGGAGAAACAAGATTTCCCGTGTGGAATAATAATCGCTGACCCTCGATGCACGATGAGATGAAAAAAAAAAACACAGCCTCCGTAACGCCTCCCGTCTGCAACAGGTCAGATGAATCCGCGAAAAAAAAATAGTCTTCCACTTCCCAACCTTGACTCAACGCAAATGACACAAACTCCAAAACACACACACAACTGTGATACTTTACAATGGATTAATAACGTAAACACGGGTATCTTCTTCCGAATTTCAAACGAATGAAATGACTCATAACTGCATCACTGCACTTGAGAAAAATAAACACGGGAATATTCTTCCGGATGAATTTTTCACCCTTAATCTAATCACACAACAATGAGGGAAAGCAAAGTCGTTACGAACCGTAAACAAGAAACTTTCTCCCGTGAACTTTCCTCGCGCTGGATCTCTTCCCAGCGGACTCACGCAAGGCTGGGGGCATGCGGCCTCCTTCGAACTTTCTCGCAGCGCTCTTTCGCGCGGTGAACTGTGAGCTGATGCGTGATACAATCTCACTAAAAGAACTCACGGAAACTTCTCCTCAGAGTCTGACCCTCAAAACCGTCCGGGAACGTGACGGCTGCGAGCTGTCTTTTCAGAGGGAAAGAAAACAGTCTTCCTTTTTCACCCCAAACAAACTCTGACTCTCAAAAAAAACTGTCATCCCCATTTTCTTTTTTCCCCCTCCCCCAAAAACTTACGTTCTCAGAAAATACAACAAAATTGAAGTCTTTGTATGACTGTCCTTTCACACAAACGTGAAACTTTCTTCAGAGAATGTTGTAAATGAACATATATAAAACCAAAGTCCATCATTTAATTTTCACATATATGTAAGAAAAGAAAAATAATTAGCGATCTCAAAGGGTAATATTTTAAATAAATACGAGGGATGAAATACTCTTTTGTCTTTCCTTTTACACACAACGCCAAACTCAGAAATCCAAACATTTGTTCAGGGCTCTACACTAACCGTATGCCTGTATGCTGGAAAGATATGACAATAAAATGAGCGAGATATGATAGTATCCATATTTTTCTCCTCACTAGTCAGCTAGTCACCTATTAGTCAGCTCTCCCCAATCATATGACAGCTACTAATCAGGGAGGGTGAGGCTTTCACGCGTTTCATCCAAGACACATCTTTTATCATCTTTCTAACACACTCAGAGGAAAGTGCTATCCGCCGTCTTCCGCATACATGAACTCGGCGATGCCCGTGATTGGCTAGTGCTCCTGTGATTGACAGGACGGTGACTCATACCTGCTTCTTTCCTCAGGGTGTGACTTCACCCGGTACAAAAGACAGGTGATGATTTCAACCCGAGTTTCAGTCCTTCACGGTCACGTCGAAGCCGTGATAAATGATGGATTCACCAACTGACACGTCTAAGACGCGTTTATGCTTGAAATTAGTAAATATATCTAGAAATAATCTTAATGGTATTACATTATGATAATGTCACCATGAGGAATATTCGATCACTTCCTTTATCCAAGACATTTCATTTGCTAAGACTTTCCATGGTGGTTTTTTTCTTCTTCCATCGTGTGCAACGGAGCAAATCAAAAGATGACGTCAAGTGAGAAAACGAGGACGCAAGAAAGTACTCAAACACATATTGAGAAACATGGGTTTTTTTTTTTAAATGTCAGATACAGTAATATCTTACGTCTCATTACCAGGCTTGTATCAGGCATACTGTAAGTGTTTTGCTGCAAATTGCCCCTAGGGGTAAATGATTTGAGCAGATTTAAAGACGATCATTTTCAGTTCACAGTGTCATCATCTTGCCCTTTAGGGCTTGAGGTTTCAGTTTCTGACAAATTATATTAACAAATTATAGCAGGTAATACCTGTAGATTTTAGGTTTTTATTGATCTACTAAAAAAAATTGGCCTTTTTTTCATATTTTTGTCAGGAGGCTAGTTTTTCTTTTGTGACCAATGTGAAAAGTGGTTTATTCATTCATTCATTCATTCATTCATTCATTCAAATCAATATATGTAGGATTTTAATGATCTCTCTACCAAAATGAGACCTGACCTGAGTCAATCATTCGAAGCGTGGCTTCAGCTGATCTGAACATCGTAGGTGTAACACGTTGTCATGCTGAAAGTAGCCATTAAAAGGCAGGTGAACTGTAGCTCATTATGGTCAGCAAGAGTACTTAGGTAGACTATGGCACTCGAACGATGCTAGATCGGATAGATTAAGTGTGCCAAGGAAACATTCCCCACGCCATTAAACCACCCCCACCAGCCTGAACTGTTCACACAATGCAACTTGGGTGTTTTTTCCAATCCTGTGGGCTAGTATCAGATTGCTGTTCTTGGCTGACGGGAGTGAAACCTGCTGCGTATCCTCTCAGATGCATATCTTCATCAGAAAAAAAACGTCGTCTCAGCAGGCCTGGATTAAATCCACACAGGGCCCTGGAACTATGTTAACACCTGAAGTTAAGGACCCTAATTCATCTTGGTACCCTGTGTTTTTCAGAATGTTACATTTCGGGCACACACACACACACACACACACACACACACACACACACACACACACACACACACACAGGTAGATGTGTTATAAAAACATAAGCTAGTGGACACCAACCCAGTTTGGATGTTTGCTTGAATTCAGGGACGCCGCAGTGATCGTGCGCTGTATTCACTAATATTGTTCAGCATCTCATCAGAGGTTTAGAAACACTGCGACTTACGCTTTAGCTTTCATAACATGGAATTGTGAAAAACACAAATATGAATTCAGAGCAACACTGTTTACATTTACAGCATCACAAGCACTGGTTATAAAAGTCCACATCACCATTTTTGTGAGCTCCTGAAGGACATAAACTGTAGCTATTATTATTATTATTATTATTATTTTTAAACACATCACTATCTGTTCTACGGCTCTGAACCTACAGTAGGCTTATAATGACTTCATCAGGTGCAGCAGAGAGGTGATGATCTGGTACAGCGCTGTACAGCGGTGCGTTCAGGATGCGGCGGTCTCGCTGCAGGTGTGGATGCGCTGTGAATGCTAGATAGTATGAAAATGTTCAGTAGTAGCGCACTCGGGGTCAGTTCAATATCACTCCTGCTTACTTATCAATCACGCAGAGCTAACATGAACCACAGCCAACCAGGGAACCCACCTCTGAGCGCAGGCCCCAGCCCTGATTATAATCCTTGTCTCAGTGATGTTGAGCGTGGCATGATCGCTGTCTCTAGATTAAAAAAAAAACCCAAAACATCCAGTGGGTGGCAGTTTTGCAATACGAAAGAGAGTTCAGAGGCGAGAGCTGGCCGGACCTGTTTGTGCTAACAGGAGGGCTACTGTAACTCAAATAACCACTCTTTACATCCGTGGTGAGCAGAAAAGCATCTCAGAATGCACTGAATCATGAGGCGGACAAACCACAACAGCAGAAGACCACATCGGCTTCCGCTCCTGTCGGCCAAGAACATGAGGCTACAAGGCAACTGGACAGGTGAAGATTGTTAAAAACAAAACAAAACAAAACAAACAAACAAACAAAAAAAAAACCCTGTGTAAACTCTCGAGACTTTCTGAACACACACACACGCTTTATGTGAACATTAACTGAAGCTTAAGGTTTCCTCCTGGTTGCATCACCGCTGAGTCATGTTGTTCGCTCCACAGTTTTCTGACTGATCCGGTCTCTCATTTCCCTCGGAGAAGGAAAAAAATGTGGCAGGCAGCCAGGAGTCATTTAGCAGCTTGTCATGTTCAGTCAGTACCATGCATGCGCGCGCGCGCGTGTGTGTGTGTGTGTGTGTGTGTGTGTGTGTGGAGGTGTAGTGGGCTGAGCAGGAAGCGCAGGGCAATTAAAACCTCGCGTGTCCAAGTGACAGAGAGTCGAGAGAGAGAGAGAGAGAGAGAGAGAGAGAGAGAGAGAGAGAGAGAGAGAGACAGATAGTCTCGAGAGAGAGAGAGAGAGTCGAGAGAGAGAGAGAGAGAGAGAGAAAGAGAGAGAGAGACAGATAGTCTCGAGAGAGAGACAGATAGTCTCGAGAGAGAGAGAGAGAGACGAGAGAGAGAGAGAGAGTAATCGTGTCGAATTTGTTTTGGGGCGTCGGAAGAAAGAAAAAAAACCCACGCACACACTGTTATAAATAGCGGTGTGTGAGGAGAGGATGTGAGCCTTGGCGAGCCCTGGTGAGATGCATATCTACCCACCGAGCATGGAAGCGAAAGAAGAGCGCGCGGACGGTCGCGAGGTGCGCGAGGCTTACACGATGCTCGTGGAATCGGACGCGATCGTGCGCAAGAAGCGCGCGCTGCGGCGCGAGATGTGCATCAGCCGCACCGTCGTCTTCATCCTCCTGAGCACCTGCATGGCGTTCTGTGTCATCCTGTACCTCCAGCGGGATCATGCAAGCAAGGTGGGAGTCTTCCTCTCTTCCTCTCTTCTCTTCCTCTCTTCCTCTCTTCCTTTGGTTGGTGACATCATTAACAGTTGATTAACGGGTAATCTTTGGAGCATGTTCATGAGACTTGAGAGGCGAGGAAAGAAGATCTGAAATGAAATGATGGTATCAAGCAAGGCGTCTACAGTGAGCTCCACAAATCTGAGCCTGCACATTAAACAGTTTTAATTAGATATTTATTTTTAATGTAAATAATAATAATAATAATAATAATAATAATAGTAATAATAATAAGCACCATTTCTACCTGAAGCAAATTTACTGATATTGATATTGATATTGATATTGATGTTGGTATTGATATTGGTATTGATATTGGTATTGGTATTGACCCCAGATGTTCCTCGAGCGTTATCTCTGAGACAGGCGACATTCCGATGGATCTGATCTCACACGGATCATCAGGTTTTACACACACGTGTGTCCGAGCCAGCTCCAGTGCACGCTGTCGTTAAAGCGAAAGTGCAAAAGTGGGACGTGCCGAATACTAAGAGCCTCCGTGCTTCATGTAAATATCTCTAACACTCAGGTCTGCCCTCAGGTCTGCCCTCAGGTTTGCCCTCAGGTCTGCCCTCAGGTCTGCCCTCAGGTTTGCCCTCAGGTTTGCCCTCAGGTCTGCCCTCAGGTTTGCCCTCAGGTCTGCCCTGATGCTGATAAAAACATCTGTAATAGTCTCATTTCTGCATTAAATTAGAAAAGGATGCAGCAGAAACGCTACTTTTTTAGCTCAGAATCACTTCTCAGGTGTGAGAGTAAATGTTGTTCGTTTTATCTCCTCATCATCAGACATCTGACTTGACACCTTTCCAGTTCAGGTGGGACTGCAATCAGACGTCCCCATCACGATGAGCAATCCCTCTCATCCTCTCATCCTCTCATCCTCTCATCCTCTCACCCTCTCATCCTCTCATCCTCTCACTGTCTCATCCTCTCACCCTCTCACCCTCTCATCCTCTCACCCTCTCACCCTCTCATCCTCTCACCCTCTCATCCTGTCACCCTCTCACCCTCTCATCCTCTCACCTTCTCACCCTCTCACCCTCTCATCCTCTCACCCTCTCATCCTCTCACCCTCTCACCCTCTCATCCTCTCACCGTCTCACCTTCTCACCCTCTCATCCTCTCACCTTCTCACCGTCTCATCCTCTCACCTTCTCACCGTCTCATCCTCTCACCCTCTCACCCTCTCATCCTGTCACCCTCTCACCCTCTCATCCTGTCATCCTCTCACCCTCTCACCCTCTCATCCTCAGATTCTTTCTCTGTGAATCCGGATGTCTTCTGTTTATTGTGCTGTGGAACGCTTTCCGAGGAGCTAGGAAAAGGATATTGTGGCATGAGTGTACATAAAGAGAGGATTTACACAGGCTGTAAATTATAATGAGCAGCTTAGGCACGTGGGCGCCGGGACACGGAGCAGGAGCTTTACTGCGGCGGGGCTTTAAACGCTCCACCGGGTTTCTCTCTCTCAGATTGTGTTCAGTGGTTAAAAAATATCAGGTGTGGATTTACAGGATAAACGTAGAAGCTGTAGAAATACTTCCTTGAGCAAACAGTCTCTCTCTCTCTCTCTCTCTGTCTCTCTCTCTCTGTCTCTTTACCTCTGTCTGTCTCTATCTCTATCTACCTGTCTCTCTATATCTCCATCTCTCTTTACCTCTGTCTGTCTCTATCTCTATCTACCTGTCTCTCTATATCTCCATCTCTCTTTACCTCTCTGTCTCTCTCTATCTTTCCCTCTCTCCAACTTTCTCTCTCTCTCTCCAGCTATCTGTCTCTCTCTATCTCTCCCTCTCTCCAACTCTCCCTCTCTTTACCTGTCTCTCTCCATCTCTATCTGTCGGTCTATCTATATCTCCATCTCTTTACCTCTCTGTCTCTCTCTCTCTATCTTACCCTCTGTCCAACTCTCTCTCTCTCTCTTTACCCATGTCTCTCTCTATCTCCATCTATCTCTCTCTCTCTCTGTCCCCATCTTTCTCTGCCTCTATGTCTTTGTCTCTTTCCGTCTCTCTCTCTCATGCACGGTAAATTACCACCGTACGTATTCCAGTAGGTTGAGTGTGAGCATCTTGAAACAATTCGACAATCAGAAACGCAACGTAAACTCCACAGAAAAATAGTTTTGGGGAGGAAAAGTGTCAAAGTAGCGAAGTGTTGGATGTGAAGAAGACTTGGAGGAGGAAAAGAATGGACAGACTCATTACTGGAGAATGTTTCCCTCACAGTCAGAAAGACGTGTATTATCTTCCCATACTGCAGGCTGTGCTTTTTTTATTGAGTTGTAGCAGATGAATCTGAAACACATCTGAATCTGCACGTCTGAGCACATCAGGCTGCTCCTGGAAAGATATCTGTGCACGTCATGCCTGTAATGTGGAGCACTTCTTATCTTGTCAACGTATCTGCTTACATGAAGTGATAAATCCGTAAATGAGGCATGTCAGGGAAACGGAGAATAAGCGGATGAACTTAGACAGCTGATGAATAGGCTTTAAACTGAAGTCTTATCTGATTCCATGTTCAGTGACTAATCTTTTCTCTTGTTCTTTTTTTTTTTACAGAATAACGAAAACAAGCTAAAGGCAAATGGTAATTCTCAATCCCGTTCAGTATGATGTAAAAGTCTTGGCAGCAGTAATACTCATTTATATCTGTCTGTGTCAGAAGAGAAGCAAACAGAGCTGTGATTTACGCTGGCAGAACTTTAATAACCGTCGTTTTTTTTTCTTCTTTTTCTAGAAACATGTGCCACATTCCAAACCGGCAAAGCAGAAGCTTACAGAGTGGATGATCAGACACCTCCCATGGCTTCCCTGAGCAGTAAATATACACTTCTACACTTCTTCTTACTCTTACACATGGTGTTGAACATGATCTGGAAGATTCTGTCTGTAAAAAGCCGCGTCCTGTCGGAAGACATTGTCCTGACTCCTTAAAACCACACAAGTACCCCGCAGATGACCTCTGAGTATCTGCTCAAGCGTTTATCACCTTGTCAGTCTAGCACAGATCGACTGGAGGGATATGAAAGACTTGCTATCTGGACGAACTATGACCTGAAAGTTCACGAGCCTTGGTTGTGAGGAAGCGCTGAGTATTATTAAGCAGCGGTCATAAATCGGATGCTGTTTTGTTAGCGTTGCTTAGCACACATAATTGTGCAGTTATTTAAGCAAGATCGAGGGCGATAAGCATGCAACGTCTAACAAGCTCTCTATTGTCATTCACTCATTCGTATAATAAAGCAGCATTAAGTGCATTTTTTTTAGCTTAGCAGAATAAAATGATTATATTGCCGAAAAACCCTTTGAGACCCTTCTGTATCCTTTCCTTTGGATTTGGAAATCTAGATGGCTAGTTGCAGGAAACCAGCATTTCGTATCTAAATAATATTCTGGATGCGAACGTGACATCCTCAAGCGCTGTTGGTTTCATAAGGAGAAATTAGAAGCCGTTTCCTGGAAGGTCACAGTTCCAGTCTCGACCGAGAGCAGAAACATGGCAGGAGAAATGAGAACTAGTGAACGTGCGTTTGAGTCATCGAGGGACTGACACTTTGAGGGGAAACACTCGCTTAAGAGTCCTTACACAGCTGATTGAGCGGCTGATGAAATCGGTTTACCACTGACAGAAGTGAAAGGTTTGTGGCTGATGATTAACTTAGTGTAAACACTGAACTGTGGAAGAGAGAAAAGGAGTATTGCGCGTAGCTGTAGTGGGCGCTTTGTAAGGTTATCAATCCCAAACGCCTATTCAGACTCGGTGAAACTGACCAACAATGGCGACGATATTGCTATCAAGAATCAGTCTGATACCGTGCATTTAGCCGTACTCATTTTAAAAAAATCCACCGAGGCCAACATCCAATACCAGGTGATACTACGTGACGAGCCTGGTGTACGTTCGCGATCTGGATGTTTAACAAAGACGATCGAATCGGAGCAGACTGCAAACTCGGCTACAGTTCCTGCGCAGGCTAGCTGAGAAAAGTCGTCTGTAGGTTGAGCTCTTACCCAGTACGTTGTTCCTGACAGTCAGCTGCTATCAGCCAAGCGATCCTAACGCAATGAAAGAATATACGTACTGCACTTGCACCAAGAGCTTGATCCAAAGTAGCTAATGCAGCTAGCTAATTCACATCGTTTAAAGTCACTCTTCATGCCGGGAAAATGCACACGGAGCTAAAACACAAAGCTGATCGATTAGCACTAAGTAGGCTATTGATATCAGATATCAGGTATCAGTATTGATGAGTACTAAAAGTCTTGTCCTTATACTCAAGACTGAAGATGGTATTGACGTATACCGTATACCTCAATAAACACATTTTGTGTCTGTTCCATATCTGTATATATCACTATAAAATTACAAGCGTATGCTTTATCATAACTCCATTTGTTCCTTTGTCCAGTTCACCCTGATTCTACGAAAGCCACCCTGACGTGGCAGGCTCATCACAGGCTCTTGAACGACTTCTGCTCGGAAGGCACCTGCGAGTCTCTGGTCATACCTCAAGATGGCAAGTACAGACTCGGCCTGCAGATAACGTACGGGGAAATGGACCCTAAGGAAGAGCAGAGCCAGCTGGCTCACTACATCGTTATGTACTCTGACAGTTACAAGGAACCGATCACCATTCTGACCGTCTTTGAAACCGTTTACAAGAAGCAGTCTTGGTATAAATCCGTGTTCTCTGAGGTCATCTATGTTTTCAATAAGGGGGACAGAGTCAAGGTGCAGAGCCATAACCCCGATCTCATCGACAGGAGTGGACAACTGTGGACGAAAAGCTTTCTCACTTTCCAATTCGTTTCCAAAAAAAGGGATCTATGAACTCTTTAGCAGAGCAAGGACATCTAACACACCACCCATATACACTAAACTAATCAAAGCTAACTAACAGAGCTTACATTGCAGAGTGTGATTGGACGGGTGTAATACGACTGTACTGTATTTTTCTTCTCCTTTTTTTCTGTTCTCGGCCAATAGCAGGTGCTGTTATTATCAGTGAAGCATATGTAATGATTTTATAATATTGTATCATGCCTAATTTTGGTTTTAATGGTAGGCATGATGCTCCAGAAGATACACTGAAGGTGCACTGCCATTAACTTGCGCTAACATATTATAACCTTACTGGTACGCTAACGTAAATTTAGCATGATCATAGCGGCGGTGATTGTACCAAAACAAACCCTAAAGTGAATTACAAGCGTTTAGCATTAACTATTGCTCTGTAATTAACTACAGCAACACTAACATTACAAAAACTAAACGATTTTTGAGATCCAGGACATATATTACGGGGGGAATAAAAAAAGTCCTGCTACATTAATCGGACTGTCAAAACAAAGCTATCTGTGTGAGAGACCGCTAAATGGGACGACCTGGAAAAGGCGCTAACGCAGGAAGCGGTGTGCAGTTAAAACGTGGATCTGCAGCCGGTTGCACCAGCTGAACACAAGGTCGCCCGGAGCGAGAAGTCGATCCTAACCGTCAATACGTTCAGGGGAGACAGTTAGATGGCTGTTAAATGCTAGTTTAGTTGTTAGCTGCTGAATTCAAACAGTTTCAGCGTCGACACACGTAGCGGCTAACGTTCTCTTTCAAAAATCAGAAAGCCGATCGGAAAAGTGCTAACCTTCCTGCCGATATTCCCTCACCGGAAAACTGAAACGTATTTTTGTAGTATTTCTATTACGCTCACCTCTAGGTGTGTGTATGTTGTAAGTTAAAATGCAAGGCTAGGTCGTGTCTGTGCCGCTTGGTGCGAGCGTTAATCTTTCCGTGATCCGTAAACTCGACCGTAGCGCGAATGCGTTACAAGCCAGGCTACGTTCAGCTGCTTTAACAGGCTGCAGCGGTCCATATCTACATATATACATGCAGTACATACTGTATACTCAGGAAACAGGCATAAAGAGCACAGAATGATTAGTTTTATTTCCAAAGCCACATTAAAATAAACTCTGCCTTAAAGTCTATAAGATCTTTATATAACAGAGCTTTACTCTATAACGTTTTTCTCTGTGTTACTGTATATTTATGCAACTTTCTCCTCCGTAATTCTCTCGCTGTTCATATCACATTCCCAGAGCTTGTGTGTGTGAAAATGATTGTATGGTTTTTGTTTTTGTTTTATTTTGTTATTTTCTTTTTTTGGTTTCAGACTGTACTGAGAGAAATTTGCAATACTGTTTAGATGTCAGAATGTATAAAAACACAGACATTTATTATCCTGTTTTTTTTTAAATCTCTGTGCATATACTTTTATTTTGATTGAAAAGGTTGTATGCTGTCTTTTAAATAAAAAGCAAATATCATATTTTTTTTGTCTTGTGAATCATTCCTTCTGCGTAAACCCACGCACGAGGCACGAGGCACGAGGCACGAGGCACGAGGCACGAGGCACGTCCTGCATAGTTTGTCTGTTCGTGCTTGTTATTGCGCTTGATTGATGTCATACTGGAGTTTTAGCTAGTTTTTTTCCTCGTATGTTGTCAGCTCGGGCGAGTCCTGGTCCACTTTCGCTAAAAAGTTCTCCTTCATATCAGTCTTTTATCACTTATCAGTAAAAAAAGGTGCCGGGGAAATGAAAAAAAATGCTGATTTTGAAATCAGAAACTATCAGAAATTCAAATTGAAAATGTAAGTTAAAAGATTCAGGTAATAAAATTGCCATAATAAATGAATAAAAAATAAAATAATGCAAATTCAAGGAGTGAAAAATTCTCTGATTGATAAATTCATTAGCAAACTCCAGCGTGTGAACCTGCCCCACGTTTTACTTTAGTTGAGATCTAACTAAAAAGTGGTTGCTAGCATAATGTAATAATATAAAAAGAATATGTGTACGTATATGATCATTAACGCATGTGTGATGTGATGTGAAGTGGTGTGATGTGGTGTGATGTGGTGTGGTGTTCTCTCGTCACATAAAGCATATTCGAGTCCGGTTAACGTCTTTATTTTCCTCTTGAAAGCACATGAACACGGAACAGGTGCACACATTAGGTAACAGACCGATGATGAGATATTTTTATTAGTTAGAATTGCACATGTTATGAATTTCGCATAATAAATACCACTAGTATTAAAATGTAAATGGATTGTCCATGTGTAGGAAATAAACAGGATAAAATATTATACCTGGAATACGAAAAAAAATCTTCCAGTGTGTTTATAAGTAAAAAAAAAATAACATTCAAGTCTAAAATATTACATTCTGATGTCCGTAATTATATCATCTGTGAACAAGATACTGCATTATTCTTAATATGTGCAACATTTAGACAGTTTAAGTTTCGGTTATTTTTGATACAGCTGAGTTCAGGGGTTGAGTAATAACCCTAACCCTAGTTTAAAAAGCCAAGGTGCTCATTGGATTCTGACACATATATATATATATGTTTACTGAAGTTAAGATTTTGTGTAGAATGTTAGTTAAAATATATAACAAAGACTTTGAGAACGGAAAATAGTCTAGAGAGAAATCAGACCCCAGAAGTGTGGACACTACGCATGGACTGGATTCACATTCAAGTCTCTTTGGATAATATAAATAGTTATAGCTACGAGTTACGGCTTTAATTGCTTCCATGATAAGTCTTTACGGTAAAGATTTTTTTTCTGCCTCTGCTTTCATACAGGACAAAGAACAGCTGATAAGGCATTATCAATTGCTGTATTATAATACTGACTTACACTGGAAGCTGGTTAAATGCTCATATTCGTGCTGACTGTGACCTGAACGTGTCCAAACACAAAATCTGATTTCATAAGCTGGGATTTGGGAGGCATTTTGGCACAGAGCATAGCATCACACCTCACAGCTCCAGAACCCCGATCAGTCCTCACCTTGGGTTATTATCTTTAACATTCTTTCTTGTGTGCGTATTTTATCTACAGTTATCTACAGTTTCCTCCCAACAATACATACCAGTAGCTGGATTGGATATGCTAAATTGCCTGAACGGAATGTGTGTGTGTGTGTGTGTGTGTGTGTGTGTGTGTGTGTGTGTGTGTGTGTGGTATCCCAACCATTGCATATTTCTGTTTCACACCCATTTCTCCTGGGAGCAGCTCCAGATCCACCACCACCCTGACCAAGATAAAGCACTTACTGAAGATGATAATGCCAGAATATATTAGTCTCCCAAACAAAACATCACACGGATGACTAAACACTAATTATAGCATATTAAAAACTGTATTATAATATTATAGCAAATAAGTGCTTTTACATTTGCTACGATGTACAACGAAGCCGACGTCGTATCCCAATGAACCTCCGCGAATGAGACAATGATTTACAGCCAGTTAACCAGTACTTCTTCTTCTTCTTCTTCTTCTTCTTCTTCTTCTTCTTTGGGCTTTTCCCTTCAGGGGTCTCCACAGCGAATCAT
>CM074952.1:25977843-25987925 GCA_037577455.1 Pangasius macronema
AAGAAGAAGAAGAAGAAGAAGAACGTACTCACTCTCAGACTGTAAGATATTAGTGCCTCCCTATTAAAAACGACACATTGATGAAGGTCTGTTCTACAGAAAGCATTTCATATTTTCGTAACTTTATGTCCTATTACATGCAAAGTATTTTTTGTAAAGTGACTTCTCCTGGCGTTTTCAAAGTTACGCAGTTATGCATTTTTTGTCGTTTAGGCCTGTGTGTTTATAAACTGTCTGGTGATGAGGCAAAACAAATGGTGTAAAATTAATCCCGAGTTGGCAGAAGATCCGTGATTAAAAAGTAAGCACATGATTAGCCATGAAGTGAAACCAGACACCGTTGAGTACAGAAAGGTTTGCATAGTGCTTTTTTACTGGAATAAGGAAGCTATGATTGCATGATTGCATAATATGATTTCAGCACATTAAGAGTAAATGAGGTTTTCTCTTTTTAATGAATTGTGAAGGTTTCATTTTTAAAAAAATGTTATAATGTTATCCTAGATGCTCTTTACATGCTTGAATTAGAAAATTCTGACTTGATGCATTTATGAAATAGTTAAATATTATGTTGTCGTGATGTAAACGAAAGAGTGAGGCAATTGTAAAAGAACTTTTTGGCTTTTTCTCTCCTGGACCTTCCCCTGACAGAGTAGGAGCTGAATGTGATTCATTTCCCCACTCATTTTCAGTACACACGGCGCCAGAACAGTGCACGGCGCCAAGCACGCACTCATTCCCAAAAACATCCCAGGAGTTTCCTAATATAGTAGTCACATAGTTTTCCTAATGAGTGTGCATGAAGTATCAGTGCATGGAGAGAACTTGGAGGAACTCAACACATGGAAAACCCGATGGTCAGGATGGAACCACCGGAGCTGTGAGGTGCCAGAACTACCCTGGGATTTCCACCACTGTACCCAGTTGCTACGCTACACAGACCCCTGGTGTGCCTTGATCCCTCATAATCCCATTGGGACATATTCTTATAGATCTAGAAGTGACTACTGTGCAATACATACTATTATGTTCCCTATCGTTGTGTCCCTTGTTGTCGTATACTGCCTTCTCCTTGGTGGCGGCACTGGATCCTGATCATCTGCACAACAACACAACGCTGCTCCTAAATCTTTGCCGAAAATGGAGAAAAGGGAGCTCACCTGTGGAGAGCTCACCTGGGGAGTCTACCTCGTCCTAATTTACCACTTACTTGCTGTCTGTAACATTTGCTTTCCCCCCAAAAAAATCCCTGATGTACAGGAAATACAAGTCTCCCTACCATGAGTGACACACTGTTGACTTCATAACAGCCAGGTATAAATAGATGAATGATGAGTCCTTTATGATGAAATCTAATCTCACAATCTGCTGCACCTTAAGGAAAGGTTTCACTGCAATGTCAATATCTGGAGTGATCCTAATTTTCAGCTATCATGTATTGCAATATTGAGCAGATGATTCAGTCAGCACACTGTTTCGCACTAACAACCACTCGTTTAAAAACAGTTATCTACTGAACAGGCTACTTATGTGCATTATGAACAAGTCGACACCTCTAGCTCGTCCGCTATAATGGCCCTTTAATAAGACTTAAGAAAAACCCAAACAGTAAACAGTGCAACCGGAGACACAAGATTCCTGCCGTTTCACAACAGAAATACGTCATATAGAAATACGTCATCTGCAAGTAGCACATTCTTGAGTTACAGTGAGGGGAAAATAACTATTCAGACACCATTGTTTTGTTTGTTATTTAATATACTTCCAGTATATATATATATCCAGTACAGATTTAAACACATTACGTCTTTTCATGAACAACAATATGAACAAAAAGTATGCATTCACAGGAATAAACAAATTTATTTATGGATATAAATTCTGTTCTTGTTCAAACTGCACCTAGTAGCATTATAAAAGACATCTGGAAAGATTTCACGCAACAAATAGCGAATCATGGTGAAGGAGCTCCATAAAAAAGTTCTCAGGAAATTATAATAATTTGTTGTGAGCTCACCTTTTACGATGTCTTGGTATCGTTTCTGGAGGTTTCAGGGACAGTCATGTTTCGGTTTGATAAAACTGTACACAGGTGCAATGTTCATGGAATAATAATAATAATAATAATAATTCAAGATCCTAAGAATGCAATACCCTCAGTGAAACACGGTGGTGGGAGCATCAGGAGATGGAGCTGCTTCTCTGCAGACAGTACTGGGGCATTACTCATCATCAAAGAACACGTGAATGGAGAGATGGGACTGGGACATAGTACAGGAGAATTTAATCTCATGCTAATCTCATCTCATCTCATCTAGAATCTAAACTGAATTTGGGGAGAAGATGGAGGTTACACCAAGACAACATGCAGCCACAGTAACTCAAGAAGGCCCTGCATTGGGATTAAGTCTCCTGACCTACTCCCACTGAATATTTATAGAGGATTTTGTCTCCTGACTTAATCCCACTGAAAAGCTATGGAGGATTTTGCAATTGGGAACCCATCAGAGGGGCATCTTTTAACTTTTGGGAATTGAAGATTGATGATTTTCCAAGAGAAGTGGGCCAAAACTGAACCACAATGCTACAGTTAATTACTTGTTACAGGAGACAGCTTGAAGTTGTAATTGCTGACAATGGCTTAAGATGGTACAAGGTTTGGACATGTTCAGAGGAGGGAGAGTGAGTATATTGGTAGGAGAATGTTGGACATGGAGCTGCCAGGCAGGAGNGATAGGGATAGGTGGAGAGTGATGATTCGCTGTGGAGACCCCTGAAGGGAAAAGCCCAAAGAAGAAGAAGAAGGCTTTGCAAAAAAAGTGCTAATTTTTAAACATATATTTGTATATTTACATTAACATTTACATTTATGGCATTTGGTAGATGCCCTTATCCAGTGCTTTGAAGTCTCTATCAGTAAATACGTCCTCATACTGGTTCAGTATATTGGGGAGGATAGTGTAGCATGATAAACACACAAGATATGGATTTTTTTTTTTAATAACAAAGTTCTAATTTAAGTACTACGTGAAGAGGTAGGTCTTTAGTTGTCGTTTGAAGACAGCCAGTGACTCAGCTGTTCGGACATCTAGGGGAACTTCATTCCANGAGGGAGCGTGGTGCAGCGCGGGGTGTGGTAAGGGCTTTAAGATAGGTGGGTGCCGGTCCATCTTTGGCTTTTTCACAGGAAGCTAGAGGAAGCCAGTGGAGAAAGTGTAGCAATGGGGTGGTGGGAGAACTTGAAAACAATGGTATGCAGAGGCAGACCTGCCAAGATCGAGTTGCAATAGTCCAGTCTCACAAAAACAAGGGACTGAACAAACACCTGAGTGGCCTGTGCGGACGGAAATGGGCAAATCCTTCTGATGTGAAGAGATAAAGGAGAAACCGACATGAGTCATGAGTTAGTTTAGTAGTGTGAGACAAAAAGGACAGGTGATTGCCCATTGTTAAACTCTCATGCCTGACTAACGTCACAGCGGTTTATGGGATCGGCTCCTGAGTTCTTGTTTTTTGGTTAATTTCAGGTCAGTGATAGTTTCACACAACCAATGTGACTCAATGAGTTTGGTAGGTTCGACAACCACTATCAAAACAAGCATTTTTCCATTTAAAGTGCTTATTCCTGTGCTTTACGTAAACCACCTACAAACTTCTACAAACCTGTAATTCCTGTCCCTGAAGATAAACAGTGGAGGAAAGTCTAAAGTCTAATAAAAATGGTCCTGAGGTTTTCAGTTCCTTTTATGTGAATGTGACAGGCCTCGATGACGTTCATTCGATTGCATGAGCTGCATGCATCATTGCCTCATTGCGTTCCTTTGTGTGCATTGTCATTTCGGTTCTGCGTATTTCATTTTCGCTATCAGCAAGGCTGAAAATCTCATTTCAGCTTAGGCTAGGATTATAAGCGTGAGATTTCTCTCAAGCGCATTTCCTGAAGGGGACATCAAAAGTCCTGCTGTCGCAAACGCGGTTAATAATTAATAATTAAGGACACGGTAATTACTACTCCATGACTACTAAATGTTTTTGTTTTGTTTTTTTGTTTTTTTTTTCAGAGCCACACATTATTACTCATTACATCAAACATTCATTAGAAAGCCAGAAGCTGGGTTTAATTTTTCGGTTGTTCATGAAGAACAATGTGTGGGACGTCAGCCATATTGTCACCATTATCAAACTCATAATTCTCGTGTAGTACATAACAGATAACGAGTTATTAATAATTGCATAGGAATTATTAAATAATTAATAATTTACCATCATCATTTTGGATAGATACAATTTTTAACTTGGCAAAAATTTTTTTTTTCAAGTTACAAGTTTCAAAATTTAATCAGAGTCAGATGGACAAAGTACACAAGAGTTTCATTTGGCAGCTCAGCGCAAGAATGTGTAAACAGGCAAAGCGCATGAAAAGTGCAGGAATACATTGTAAGAGTGTTAATACCATTTGTGGTTTATTTTAGTGAATGCAGTTAAGAGAGATACATGAAGAGTCAGAGGGGGAATTACTCAGATCATTACTACAATAAAACCGACGACAACTTTCCTCGCAGAACCAGATGTCTTGCTTCAACAGAAAGTCTGGAACATTTAGTCAGAAGCTGTCCTTTCATTAAAGGGGCCAGTCTGACTGCCACAGCAGATGAGCAACTACTGTTGGCAATAACAATGGATTATCTTGCTTACTTAGCTCATAGTGCTTCATCCATTTTTTTTAATTTTTAAATAACTTTAAGGGTGGGCCACCATGAAACTTTTGTCTGTGTCTTGCTCTGAAAAGGCCACCTTTAATTATTGCTGGAAAACAGCACGCAAAAGCGGCGTAGCAAGCTAGTCAGATTGCAACATGCTGCTGAAGGTGCAAGGTGCAAAAAAACAAAGCAGCTGAGCCAACTGGACAAGGGTGCATCTCGTTTCAGCCGGTATTCCTCAGGGCTCGGTTTGAGGTCCTTTGTCGATCATAATGATGGTATAAAAACAACCACCTTTTGCATCTTGGCTGAAAAATAAACAGCAACAAAATTGCTTATGATAACTGCTAATAAACCTATATATATATATATATATATATGTATACATGTCTGTGGATGTAGTGTAGTTCTGCTCATATTTACTCAGTACAATAGTGGAAGCACTTGTTCTTAATAGACTAACAATATCTTTTGACTTGAATAATCTAAACTGAGCTTTGCACAAGAGAACTCTATTGCAGATTTTTTGCAATGACGTGCTTGTAAATCTTTCATTTCAATGCTGACAACAATCATAAAAAAGTCAGAGAAGTGGAATGACAGACGTGTCAGCCTCGGGCTAGGATTCCTTACACCCGAGTGCTCTGCTGAGGTTAGTGACGGCACAGAGCGTAAGCTATGACCATGAATCAGACGCGACAGTCAGACTACCTAAAAGAAATGGACCGCAAAAAAGCTGCGTCAGTTATTATTGTTTTTTTCCGTACATGCATGACATATGAAGTCATTTCTCATGCAGAGGTTTAAGGTCAGTGCATGTTGAGTTAGATTGAGAGTGCAGTGATGAAGCATGAATCCAGTTAGTGAACAACAGCCCAGGCTTCCAGGTAACATGTGACCAGTCTGTCCACAAAAAAGGAACAAACAGAAGCTCTGATGGAAGCTGTGAAGGCATCAAACGGGGGTCTAATTCTGATAAAGTTAAAAATAATATATTCCACAGCCCTGTTGAATTGGTCAGAAGTTATAGATTGTTTCTTGAGTAACTCCACATTCATAGAGACCTGTACGGTGGACGCTCCAATTATTTTTTTAAATCTTACTTGCGATCAAGGAGAAATTTACGTAACAATTAATGGAAGGAGTCTCCAGTGTCAGAGGCAAAGGTGTAACTAAGCCTTCAGGACAGAAGACTTGATGTTTTTTGTGGTTTCTCTGTAACATGGAAAGCTGCGTGTGATGTTTTATTCCTTACATATCTAATCGCTGACTGACTGTTACTGAAAACCTAGATAGGATAGTTAGCTTAAAAAAAAAAAAAGTTATAAGCTAGCTGTGATAGCTACCTGTATAAAAACTACATCTTCTATCACACCCAGCAAATTACACACGTCACTGATTACTCACGCCTGTTTTGTGTTTCCCTAATTAGTAACACTGCTCAAGTCCCTACCTGTCTGTGTTTTGCTGTCAAGCCGTTTTCCTGCTGTAGCATGTTCGTGTGCTTTATGAAGCTTACGATTCTAGCTATTTACTTTTACATAAATAACTTGAGGTCTATTTATACAAAGCTCACGTTTGTTAGCGTTGTTAGCATTGTTGTTGCATTGCAGTAGTGGTGGGACACCCTGTCTAAACATCCTTCCCTGACGGACAGCACCACACCATCTCACACCATCTCACACCATCTCAGACCATCTCTCACCATCTCACACCATCTCGCACCATCTCGCACCATCTCACACCATCTCACACCATCTCACGCCATCTCAGACCATCTCACACCATCTCACACCATCTCACACCATCTCACGCCATCTCAGACCATCTCACACCATCTCACGCCATCTCACACCATCTCACACCATCTCACGCCATCTCAGACCATCTCACACCATCTCACACCATCTCACGCCATCTCAGACCATCTCAGACCATCTCAGACCCTTTTTTACTGATATGCTGTTCAGGGCTGGAGCACGGGCCGCTCACTTTGTGAGCTACAGTACGTCACTGACATAAAGCAGTGAGCCAGTCACATTATGATTTATGAACTTGTGGTTCTGATGATGATTGATTTTTTTTTATTATTGATTAAAAGTGCTGACAGATGCTGGTAAAGAATGTACTCTTTAAACATTCAAAGTAATATTGTGTGAGCAGGCAACATAGCTGCTGCTAACATGTTCTGATGTGTTTTCTCCTCCTGTCCTTTCTGCCGCACTTTACTGCCAAAATATCTGTTCAGAAAGCAGGATCTAACACTGCACACTGCACCGTGAGGAACGGCCAGGAAAGAAGATTCCACTGTCTGTTTTCCCTTGTTTTTCTTGTTGGCGATAAATAGTTAGACATTATATAACGAATGAATTATTAGCATGGATTAGTCTCGGCACTTGGCTAAAATTTGAGCCAGTAAGGCCGTCATGGTTAGTCATGGTGTTTTTTCAGACAAGCGTTTCCAACTAGATTAAAATGCTTTCCAGTCTTTCTTTCCCCTCCCTAGCAGCTGTTCTATGATTATGTAAGAGATTTTATGCAAAGTTCTTAAAGATATGAAAAACGAGTTTAAAATACAGAACAACGAATTATAGACGACTTTTGAAAGGACGTGTCGGAGACCTGAAGGCTCCTGAGTTACTGAATAAATCAACTGACCTACTACAATTAACACCAACTAAAAACCAACTAATAAAGCTTATTACGCACAATGTCTGGAAAGCGAATCCCGCCGGAAGAAGAATGATTAGCGGGTTTGATCGTTTGGTTTTCTGTACATATTTACAGCTTGTACAACGATTTTGTAATATTTTCACCCTCAGCTTGTGCGTGTGTGTTTTTTAAAACTACAGATTAATGCAAGGAAAGTGTAAGACTAGGTTATCAGCATCAGAAACTTCAGCCAGTAAATGTCAGACAGCACAGCTGTGGCTCTCAGGTACTAGCTCTGACACTAGCTCTGACACGGTGTGTGTACGGTATGAACTGCGGAAGACGAGAGATGGACTTCTGTTTAAATCGTTAACTCTATGATTAAACCACCACTCCTCTGAAATTGCTTTAATAAAAATAATCTAAAAAAAAATTTTATCAGTTCCTGTTTGTTAACTACATGTGTAAAACCAAAATTGGCAACAACAGTTTTATCGTGAAACCTGTCAGGACGGAAACACACACCTACTGCTGCACACACCAGCACGCACCCACTTGCTACTTCCTGTATGATTTATTGTCTCTGCAGGTGCGGAGGTCGAGCTACTTTCACCCACAGGTTGTCAGGCTGCCAACCATCTGACGCTAGCCACACCTGTGTGTGCGTGCCTGCATACGTGTGTGTGTGTGTGTGTGTGTGTGTCTGTCTGTGAGAGTGTGAGTAAATTTCAGTATCATGACTCAGCAGTGATGCAATCCAACAAAAACACATTCCTGTACTGCTGTACCAGAGCTACACACACATTCATTAATGAATGAACTATACATTCGCTATAAAGCTGAAATGCTTACTGAAAGCTAACTAGCTGATCATAACACTGAATGTGAATAATGCTCCAAATAATAATAATAATAATAATAATAATAATAATAATAATCCAAGACTAATAATAAATGGATTTACAAACAGGTTGTTGTTGATGTAGTGACATTTTTTTGTTAAGAGACACTACAGAAGGACGCTTTCCATTTTCTCTGTTTTCTCACTAAAATGACAGGCTGCGCTTTGTGTGTGTGTTTGTGTGTGTGTGTGTGTGTGTGTGTGAGAGAGAGAGAGAGAGGTGAAGAATGCCTGTGTATCACAGCTATAACATAAGTGAGAGCAGGAACTAACTTGTCTCTTGGAAATCACAACATTAAATCTAACTATAAACCAGTAAAATGTGTGACGTTGTCGTTCATTAATAAATTGTATTGTAATCACTGATTGTGTGTTATGTGTATAAGTGGAATAACACGCAACAGATCGTGCTTTTATTTGAAAATAATGCGCTTCGGGGGGTAGCGGCAATCAACCTGCACGTCACGCCTCATCACACCACCCCAGAGTGCATTATTTTCATATAACAGCATGATCAGGTGTGTGTTATTTCTTACAAAAACTGTGCACTGATCAGCCTAATTTAATTACATACCCGAGTAAAAATGGATACGTATATAATGTATAGGTTTTCTACAATATAATTCAAATCCCGCTGCCAAACCTTTTACTACACATCTATTTTGTGTAGAAGAAAACACTGTTGATATTGTCGCCCGATGAGCTGAGTATTTCAGAAACTGACGATCTCCTGGGAATTTCACACACAACAGTTTCTAGAGTTACTATAACCTTCGAGGCAGCTCGAAACCTGTATCTGCATGATGCTACATGATTGGCTAATTAGGTAACTGCAGCATGAATGTACAGGTGTGCAAGTGTTCCTAATAAAGTGGACAGTGAGTGTATATGGTATTATCTCATCAATACAAGTAAATTTGATAATTACAGCGATCTGTTATAGCAACCAGGCCACCGTGTCTGACTGGAAAAGAGCTCATTGTGTCATCAGCACATCCAGTCAGACTGCATTTTCCCCTGACATCAGCGTGTATAGGAATTCCCCTGCTCTGTATCTCGCCTGGCCTGAGACCCATCGCAGTCTATCTTAACCTGTCTTACACTCCTCAGCGCCTTCAGGTCTAAGAGGCTGATTAACATGAGCACGAATGTGTCCTGAACAAACACGCATGCGAGCAGAAAGAGGTCAGGACAGGGACTGTGTGAGTGAAGACCAGTTATCAGATGTCAATTCCAGGAACAATCGGAGGCAAAATTCACACACCATGCTGACGCTGCAGGTATCTTAGAATGTGGAGGTTTTCCTGTGTTTTCCAAAAAGAAAATAAAAACAGCGCCCGTTTCAGGTTTTTAAAAAATATTTGGAGTACCGAACTGTTCCAGATCCAGATAGCGGCACTGCGTTACACCCCTAAGTGCTGAGGCACAGTCCAATCCAAACAGAGAGGGGATCCAGTGTGAGCCAAAAATCAACGCATGAAGAACAATGAAAGCCAAAATGAGATTAGTAAGTGTTCAGTCGTGCTCCAGATACGAAGCAGTCCAACTACCAATGCCAAGCTCGTACAAGATAAAGTACTATTAGTACGCTGTTCGATTTGCATCCATGTGTGTGTGTGTAGAGTAATATTTCAGACGATGTCTGTATTAACCGTAATCGATCTCGGCGTGATCGTTAGTAGGTCACGTGACGGCAAACATGGCAAGTCTGTAGGCCGTACCTACAGTACAGTACCTGTAGGCAGTCGTGGTCTAATGGTCTGAGAGTCGGACTTGTAACCTGAAGGTGAACCTGAAGGCGGTGGGTTCGAGTCTCGGGTCCGGCAGGG
>CM074952.1:26021105-26033845 GCA_037577455.1 Pangasius macronema
TTTTTGTGTCTGTGTGTGTGTGTGTGTGTGTGTGTGTGTGTGTGTGTGTGTGTGTGTGTGTGTGTGTGTGTGTGTGTCTTCTCCAACCACCATAGTCTCCAGGAGGGCTGTTTTTATATTCTGATTGTGAAGATTACTCCCTGCTCTGTCATTGTGGTAACACCTGCCTGTAGCACTGAGGGAGCGGCGTGTGTGTGTGTGTGTGTGTTTGAGAGGGAGAAAGAGAGTGTTTAATTATTTCACCTCACAACCTCCACACACACACACACACACACACACACACACACACACACACACACACACACACACAGTGACACACCTGGAGGTGAGATCTCTTCAGCAACCATCCTCAATAATACTGTCATCTATCCGCCGTCCTCCTTTCTGTCTTTCGGTTTCATCATTCCTCCATTTCTTTTTCCCGCCCGCTGCTTTAAAGTTTGCCATCTTTTCTTTCAAATCTTCCCGTACTGAAGCTCTAGGGATAAGTGCGCTACTGAACCCAGTACCAGAGGATCTAATGATTGTCCTTTCCATACCATGACTAGAGAAAAGTGTAGAATAGAATAACGCTCGTGCTCCTACAGACCCTGGAGGTATGAGCCGTACGACAACTTACCCCGCTCTCTCCTATTCTACAGACATTTAACGGCACTCATGTGCTAACCGGACACAATAAAAGCGACAGGTTATATGCACATAATAAATCTGAATGGTGCTTTTACTCGGAATCAGCATATTTATTTGATCGACACATTTAAGCAGCGTAAAATTAGGATTGCTGTTCAAGTACAGACAGACAGAGGTGTAAAAGTGACAGTTTATATCTGCACACACATAAACATCTTACTTATATACTCATTTAAATAGCCTGAATCAGCTTAATAGCGAAGAGCCTGCACAATAGTACAAGCCTACACTACACACACTACACACACTACACACACTACAATACGGAAGTGAAAACAATGCCACGGCATGTGGTCATCTTCTGAAATACCTCAGAAAGCCTTTTATTATTAACATGCATAGCCATGATGGAAAATGAGCTCTGTACATGAGCTATGTTGGACACCATTAATCTGATCTTGTCGAGTTCTTGACCCGAAAGTGGAGATTAAAAAAATCTGTCAGATGGATGAACATGTGCTGAAGATGAAGAAGTGTATTCTGCTCATTCTGAAATATGGAACATCACAATCCCTCGCGCGAGTCTGTTTATCTCGGCCACGCTGGTGTTTTGTATGGCTTTGATGTTGTTGTTGTACTTCAGACCTCTTCATGTCCAACTTGTTTCAGATCCAAAGAGCTCCCTTTTCAGAGAGGATGAAAAAAAAAAAAAAATCAGAGCGCTGAGGAAAACTGGACAGCTCCTCACTATGGAGAAAGGAACAGAGAGAAATTTCACCGGTAGATAGCAGAACATAGAGCGCTCTGAAGAATGAACTGGAATGTCTGCAGAAATGCACGGATGGATAAGTGAATGAACGGTTGGACAGATGAATGGATGGATAGATAGATGGATGGGTGGAAGAATGAGTGGATTGGATCACAACAGAGTTAATAATGAGGCACACCTGGGGTAAATCAAAAGAGAGGGATAAATGGATGACAAGATGGCAAGCACCGAGGCACAGCTGGAACGGATGGATGGACGGATGGTTAGATGGTTGGATGGATAGAAGGTTGGAAGGACAAATGGATGGATGGAAGAAAGGGCTAATTGATGGATGCATGGATCGATGGATGGATGGATGGATGGATGGATAGACAAATTCCATGTGTTCATCCTAAAGCCTTTTCACAACACCTCACAACTGCAGTACTCCTTTTTTTTGGAATTTTCAGGACCTCCATTTTGACTGTGTGTATATTAGTAATATTAAAAGGATTTTCTCGTTCCATCCACCGTGTAGTTAAAGCTACCGGGACATCAGCAGGAGCTACAAAACACTGCAATTCCATTCTATTCCCCCACCACTAAATTGGCTTCTTTTCAGATGCAGGTGCCATCTATCAATACTCGAGATTGCTATCCAAATTACTTTTTTTGGCGAGAATTGCTGGCAAAAGATCCAGCATGCACTGAAAAAGCCCCCCCCATCTCTATTAATCAGACATGTTCTCACACACACACACACACACACTCACACAATCATAAGCTGAGAGAGAGAGAGAGTGAGAGAGAGAGCAGGACGTATGAAGACTTTTATTTGCCTCTGCAGTGATAGATGCGGCCGTGTAGAGGCAGTGATTACCGGGGTCCCAGGGCCATACACACACATCCATTAGACCGAGGTTTAGACCTGCCGAGACACAGCCTGCCTTCTCCATCTGTCTGTGTGTGTGTGTGTGTGTGTGTGTGTGTGTGTGTGAAAGAGAGAGAGAGAGAGAGGCAGGGTTCTCCTGTTTCTTGATGTATCCATGGTAACGGTTCTGCTTCTCCTTTTGTTTTAGGGTTGAGGAGGTTATTTTTCATGGTGCTAGACAAGATTTAGTGTTCCTTTCCTGTTTTTTTTTTTTTTTTGCAGAATAATCTTCCAGAACGATGTTACGGCTACAGGTTTAACCATATATCAGTAGGGTGGAATCAACGTTATCTACACACGGGATAATGGATAGATGGATGGATTACAGGACGTTATAGCAATTAGGTATAGTGTCGCAATGGGGACTGGACAAAGATGAATATCTGCACAGATTGGTGGAAATTTGGATGATAGATGGATGAATTGCTGCATCACTAGCAACTGCGGTATTATAGTATACTGTAATAAAGCTGACTGAAGACAGATGAATATGTCATGGATGGATGAAATGATAAGAGTACATGAAAGCTAACTGACTATAGATTATAAAGTACATATCTGGATAATGGATAGATGGATGGATGGGTGGATGGATGGTTGGATGGATGACAGCTAGCAATTAAGAACAGTAGCAATGAAATGATGACTAGACAACGATGAATTTCTGCACAAACTAAAGCATGGAAAAAGGTTGGGTGAAGTTTGGAGGAAGGACGGATGGATTGATGAGTGGATGATGGGTGGATGAATAGCAGCATGGCTAGTAATTAAGCTATTAAGCTGACTGAGGACAGATGGATATCTGATGGATGGATGGTTGGATGACAGCTAGCAATTAAGGACAGTAGCAATGCAATGCCGTCTGGACGAGATAAACATCTGCTGGATGGAACTGATGGAAAGATAAACAGATGGACAAGAAGCTGCATAATGGATGATTGATGGATGGATGAGTGGATGGATGGATGCATGAACAAATGGATGGATGGATAGATGTCAATTAGCAATTACACACAGTAGCCATGCTGACTAGACAGGAATGAACATCTGCACAAACTAATGGATGGAAGAATGAATGGAAGGATGAATGGATGGATAACGTAATGGATGAAAGTTGGAAGGAATGAAGGATAGATTGATGGGTGGATAATGGGGAGATGAATAGCAGCATGGCAAGCAATTAAGCAAGACAGAGATAAATATCTGCTGGATGGAACTGATGGATGGATGGATGGATGGATGGATGGATGGATGGATGGATGCATGGATGTATGGATGGATGGATGGATGGATGAAGGGTTGGTTGATAGATGGATGGATAGACCAATGAAATAATGTATTTTTAGTTGATGATAGATGGATTAATTGGAGAAAGGATAGCAATGAAACAGTGCATCAATGCTGACATGATAGTAATGAATGATCTCAAAAAATGATGGACGGATAGATCGATCAGTTCTTGATAGATAGAGATGAATATCCACCCAAATACATGGAGGATGGATGGATGGATGGATGGATGGATTATACCACATATAGCAGTTAGAGATAGTATAGCAGTGGTGACTGGACAGAGATGAATGCCTGCACAATCTGATGGATAGATAAGGGGATGGATGGATGGATGAGTAGGTGAAGGATTTGTGTTGAATGATGGATGGATGTCTAGCAAAGACGTGTAGTAAAGCTGACTCGAGCGTTTTGAATATCTGATGGATGGTTAGATATATGGATGTGTTAATGGAGATGATGGATGGACAGATTACAGGAAAAAACCAGCAATAAAAAGTTCAGAGGATATTGGGGCAAATTAATAAGTGGATGGAAACAGATATGAAAGAAAGGATGGATAGACAAACATGGATGGATAGGATGGCTAAATATCCAACCTGACTTGCCATTTTGTATTTAGCACTCACAACAGAAAGTGCTTAGGAGGCATGGAAGGATGGATGAGAGATGGTGGATGCGAGGATGGGTGATGGATAGCAGTGGTTATGAGCGCGAGAGAAGAATCAGCGAATGGATGGATAGATTAATGGATTTTGCGAGCACGTTGCGAATGTGATGAAAATCTGCTGGCATGCTGGAGCTATGCAGCGACCATCCGCAACACACCTTCGAAACATATTGTATTCTGCCTGGGTTTTATCAAAGCCGCGGTCTGGGACAATTATCTGTAATATATTCAGGACACACTGCACTGTGAATGTTTGGGAGTGAAAGAAAATAGCGAGATACACGACGCAGACAGACTGGACGTGCCTTCTTCACGCCGACGGATTTATCTCCTGGTTGGATTGCGCTAGATGTACTCTACACTCTAGAATATTTAGAAAGGGGGAATTTATCCATCACCACAGAAAAACTCAGAAAGAGATGATACGGCCAGAGAGAGAGAGAGAGAGAGAGAGAGAGAGAATGAGAAGAAGGAAAGAACTGACTATCTTTCATTATCAGTGTCAAAACGACCCACCTGTCAGTCTGCGTAATAGACTGCTGAGCCAAAGATTAGAATCCTTTCGGATGAAGTTATTTTTGGAGGAGGCTATTTTCCAGCTCAAGGCAAGAAACCTGCTGCTTGATGGAGTTTTTTTTTTTTTCTCTCCATTTTTAGCCGGAGAGCTGTCTAGCGGCTAAGTTTACAAAATACTTTAGCATGGAGAAGCTTTCGTATTAATTAGGCATTAACATTAGCGAGGCTAAAATCTGATATCTATGAATATCTTGGCAATGGAAGTATTAGAATTGAGCAATGTGTTATATCACTAGGTCTCAGTGATGACACACACACACACACACACACACACACACACTTAAGTACAGATTCTTTCATTCATGAATGCTAATGTTTTCAAAGTCTGAAGTCCTCTCCTGGCTTCTTGCCGTGTTTTCGCTGAATACGAAGCAGAAAGAAAAGCTTAATCTGCCGACTTTTAGATTTTTTGGGAGAAAAACGTACAATATAGTAAATATTCCACCTCGTTCACGTTCATCACATATCAAGTCAAGTGGCTTTATTGTCATTTCTGCCATATCCAGCTAGCACAGTACACAGTGAAATGAAACGACGTTCCTCCAGGACCAGGGTGCTACAGCTAACAACACAGAACTACAACAGACTACACATTCCTACATAAAGTGTGTAAACAGAACAAGGCTGTACAATGACTACTAAAACACGACAATAACTAAGATAAACAATAACTGCTAAAACAAGTCCAGATTGGCTGCATGAATCTACAGTCTGGGTGAGAAAGAAGTCAGCCTCAGCCTCACTTCTCACACCTTCACACCACTCATGATCGGCCCTCGGTCGTGTTATATATCATCAGCTTTCCCTGGACTCTTCCCATCGACTGAGTCTCCATTTTAAGGGTGATTTTATTAGCTAACCCTTCAGACGTCAGTGACTTGAACTGAATTAACTCCATCTTCAGCTCAGTAGTAAAGACACAAATGCATAGCATTAGCATTAATTCCAGTCCGCTAGTGTCTCTTCTCTCAGAGCAGCACAGTCCCTTGCATTCCTATTTTGTGTGTGTGTGTGTGTGTGTGTGTGTGTGTGTGTGAAGTCACTGAATATGAAGTGACTCCTATGATAGAGTTTCCTCTCCATTCCTCTTGAAGGTCATTCTCTTTATTCGTCCCCCGTGGACAAACAGTGCAACGGCTCTGTTGAAAATGATAAGAAAATATAGTTTTAATGGGCCTCTGGATAGGACACGGCTATCTGTCATCGCCCTTGTGGGTGTGTGTGTGTGTGTGTGTGTGTGTGTGGCCTCGTTTGACTGGAGCCTATGCTGGTTATTATTAGAGCTGTAATAGATTAAAGACAAGCAAGGAACCCGGAGAATGAGAAGAGGTTTCTCAGTTCTACAGTGAAAGGGAGAAAGAGAGAAAGAGAGAGAGATAAGCAATAATAATAATAATAATAATAATAATAATAATAATAATAATAATAGATGATGAAGCGGTGTTACTGTTACAACCCTGAAGCTGATTATTTTCCTCTAGCAGCCCGTGCTTTATTCCTCTTATACCGTCTCAATTCGTCAGCGGTTACACCTAAGGAGTGACGCAGCGTACTTATCCATTTATAGTTACCTTTAATGTTCAAAACAAGTTAGCTCCTGTTCTCACTTACGTCATGAGAGTCGTTATCTCACAGCCTCTCATTTTCCCTCTCTCGAAGCTAAGACAAAAACTGTACCATAAGATAATCACCGTAGAAAAGATAACGTGTGAGAGCGAGCGCGTTACTGTGAAGGTGCGATTCGCAGCTGCGCGACTGTCAGAGCTGCTGCTGTAGAAAACGAAGCAGCACCTTCTGACCGAGGGGAATAGACAATTCAGCAGCTCTGTGGTGCGATGCAGTTTAATCACTATTAGAGCTGCAGCCAAAACAAAAACACACACAATGCCAATTAAATCAAGATGAATATGAAATGTTTTTTTTTCCCACCAGAGGCCTAATTCTCGTGTTTATTAAGACTTATTAAGGGACTGGCTCCAAGCTCTCAGGACCTATTGTTCCTGTAAATGATGCTTTATTAAAAACAGGTGCACTCAGACTCCGCACTTGGAGATTAAAGCAGTAAAGCCATTAGATAAAAGACACACAGGCAGGAAGATGCTGTTTGTTGTGCTGCTACTGCCTCATTAGGCTAATCAAGAGCTCTGGCTTTTCCAATTACATCGAGTTTGTTTCCATGAAATAAAAAGTGACATTTACAGGTTCGCTCGTGTCCACTCGGCCTGTCGAAACTATTAGTACCATTATTAGTACGTTACGATGAACAGTCCATCCGTTGCCACTGCACTGCCTCGAGGCTACGTTACAGTGACTGAAGTAAGCCTTCAGGTTGCTTGAGGTTATTAATAAATTAAATTAAACATTATTTAATATAGGATAATTAAAAACAATTACCTAGCAGGGTATGACTAAAGCTACACCAGTACAGTACAGGTAGTGACAAATTAAGTTGCATTCAGCTGCGTTTGTGAATCATTTGAATTTATTTGAAAAAATTAATAAATAAGTATAAAAGAATGATTCATTTATGAGGTGGATGTCAATAATTGTACAGAAATATTATTTCTAGATCTCTCGAAACACAACAGAGCATTACTCATTACAAACAAAACATTTAAGAGTCGTGATTGCATAAGTATTCGCCCCCTGCTTCTGTGAACATACCTGAACTAATAGTAAACCAAGAAGTTATCAAAACAATTCTAAGACAAAGTTCTGGAAAAATATCAATCACGGTTTATATAAAATATCCCAAACTTTCCACGTCCCACAGAGTGACATTAAATCCATTATTTAAAAAAAATTTTAAAAATGAGGGACTTAGTCAGAGTGGCAGCTAAGAGATGGAGGGTGAAGCTCAACACGATGCTAACACCACCATGCTTCATGAGATAAAAATCCCAATGTAGTCAGTTTCAGTTCCAGTTTGTAACACTACACAATGTGGAAAAGTCCAAGGCGGTGAACTGACCCTTTGCCAGGATCAAGCCACAAATATAATATAAAAAGCAAATGTCTGGCTACAACAGCTAATAAGGCCCAGCTTACGGGACAGGCTTTTGAACACGCAGCCAAGACTTCAAACGTGAAGCGAGACCGTCCTCCGTGACTAATAGGGCTCGTGTTTCATGTCGATTTCATGCATGAGAACATGCTCCTTATACGTACCCCTGTCTTTCCCCACACTGGTCTGGATGGAGATCGAAGCCGGGCGTCCAGATGTAAATGCCAAAACCGTTCTGACATGGAGAACAAAAAGAGCATTGTGGTCATGGGTAATGACTTCAGCAGCTGTTCACTGTGCGCACTACAGTCGGGTTATGATCACAGCCGGCGGTCTGCGTAACTCTAGATGCTGAGGCTCTAGTGCTGATGTGTGTGTGTGTGTGTGTGTGTGTATTTATATTCATGAGCCTGTACTGGTCAGGATTTTTGCTTGGGGCTTTTCTAAATAAGCTTGTCATGAAGTTCCGGTTGTTCTCTCAGCTGTGTTAGCCTCTGACAGTGCAGGGAAGTGGAATGCGTCGACACCAGACACCTGACTGACCTCCTCATCATCTAGCGCTACTTACCGCCTGCTTCCTTACATGCCTCACCGATCTTGATTAAGTTACGATTCCGTTAAAGTGCCTTCTTATAGCTTAGCCGGAGAGGAACCCTAGCTCCAGGCTACAAACGACCTGAAGCTACCCTGGCTCTGACTGACAGCTTCCTCCATCAACGTGCCGAGAGGAAATGACCCGTTCCTGCGCCGTTATGAGCTTGATGACTTTAGCAGCCAGTCTGTTAGTGGTTTAAAGCCTCCCGTGTAAACACGTCAAGTCCATATGAGACCTCTGGAGGACTGAACTAAAGACAGATTGGGTTCGTGCAGTAGATTCCACTGCTTTTTTTCCATCACTTATCAAAAGCTAATACTTTTCACAATGAGATTTCTCCAACAGCACCCCATTATTCTTTACTAACACAAATGGACTTTTTACAGAAGTTTCTACTGGTGTTCGCTCAGGCCACTCGACTTCAATAACGATTAGCGATTACGCACACAAAGAGTGTAAAGTCTCTGAGACGGCTGGAGTGAGACGGCTGGAGTGAGACGGCTTGAGTGAGACGGCTTGAGTGAGACGGCTGGAGTGAGACGGCTGGAGTGAGACGGCTTGAGTGAGACGGCCTGATAAATGGGATGTGGAGTGACAGAGAGCGACGTCAGTCATCGTTTCAGCTGTTGATTGCGAGGAACAAATGAGGATAGAGCAGGTTTTTTTGGGCTGGAGTCTGAGATGTTTGGCGAGTGTTAATGCGGATGAATAGAACAGCTTCAAGGAACGACGCACTTTGTGTTGAGCTGTTATAGGAAAATAATCAACCACAGGATGGTCTGATGAAGCCGAGTTAATGTGCATCGAAACCGATTATCTATAAAAGTGTTTTATTATTGCATTTTCCAACACTAACATGTTTTTTTTCATGCAAGAACGACATACTTTTTATCTGTTTACGGCTACATTTAGTGTTGTGGAATGTATGTGAAACCTGTAACTGAATCTTGCAGTAAAGTGACAGTGTTAGGAGCTAAACTGGGATTCAGGGGTTGCAGGAGTGTAATTAAAACACGTTTTTGTAGTGATTAATTTAACTAACTATAATTTGGCAGCCCTTAAGTTTTCATTATTGCATCAAAATAATACAGAATCTTTTTTTTTCTGGCAAACATACGACAAATAACCGCCTACTATCGAAAAGAACACGTTCTGCTTCATAAACACAGCCGTCTTGACTGAAAGAGATGATTACGCCTTGCAATGATTTACATTCCCAAGGAATTATGCTAGCGCTTCCCTGCACTCCCACTCAGTTTAACCCCTGAGTAGCCTAATTAATGCCTTGTAGTGTAATTAAATATGAAGGCGCTCTCCCAAGAATACAAGTGCAAATTTACTGCCTTATTAGCTCGATAGATTTTTCACTCATTCGTCCTACTTATTATGCCTTTTTTTTTTTTTGTTTGGGTTTTTTTTCTCGCGCTGTAGTGTTTGCTTTGCTGTTTCAGCGTGCTCGGCTGTTCGACAACACGTCTCCACATTTCTACTGTTGAAGCGACCTGGTGTGTCAATCTCCTAAATAGTGTGTGTGTGTGTGTGTGTGTGTGTGTGGGTGTGTGTGTGTGTGGGTAGGTGTGTGAGATCAGAGCAACACAATAACCCTTGTATTTATGATAATGTGACAAAACCCAAAATAAAACGTGTATCAGGCAAGTTGTATTTTCTATCAGGTCCTTTTCCTGTAATCCAGCTGTGATTTCCTGTTGTTCAGTGTGTAACGGTTTTATTTCACACATCTGTGAACGCCGCAACCTGCATCCGGCGTTTTTCCCATCATGCCTCAGGTAACTATGTGCACCCACGGATACTGTGTGCGGTGTATCGCTGAGGTGGCTTCAGTGTTGCAACGTTTAATCGTGAAATCCCCATCACAACAATCATACCAGAAATAACCGTGGCTCGGTAAAAGTACAAATAAATAAATAAATAAATAAACAAAGTCAATAAGTAATCAACTGTGCCGCCTTGTTACATATTTTGTTTCATGCATATTTTAGTGTAGCCTTATTACAAGCTACATCAGTAATAAAGCAAAGTGCTTTTCTAGGAAAATAATCAACAGTGGAGCGGTGTGATGAGTCACTGTTAGCACCTTGAGGTGATTATTTTCCAAAAACAGCATGTCTTATACAACAGCAATTTGCCAATGATTATAATTATTTACTTATTTATTAAAGTATGAGACTTTTTTATGCATATAATATTATTTATTGTTTCTTTTAAAGCTGTAGAATGTCCGTGAACCAAGTCAGTTCCTGTTCTCAACTTGTTTATAGCAGCTATTAACTCTCTCTCTCTCTCTCTCTCTCTCTCTCTCTCTCTCTTTCTCTCTCTCTATCTCTCTCTTTCTCTCTCTCACTGCAACTCCTACAAAATCCTGCAACTCGTCAAGTTACAGAAAATCGTAAGCTGTCCTGAAGATGTTGGAAAGCGTAAAGATTACAGCTTCACCTCTGACACTGGAGACTCCTTCTATAAACTCTAAGTAAGCATCTCCTTACGATTACGTAGATCTACGATGTGGATCGTCTACGGTACGAGGCCCTGTGTATGAGCTGTTACTATAGAAACGATATGATTTACGAGCTGCACTACTGTCAGAGCCGCCGTTACAGAAAATTACACGATCATGACTATCGTTAACGTTAAGCTGCTTTTAGTTACGCAGGCTTACTTACAGGTACAGACCTACAGCATATACAATGTGTAAAGCATTAAGATTTGTAGGTTATAAGGTTATAGAGAGATACAAGTTCTCGCACCAGTAGCTGCAGTAGAGCAGATGTGTAGGATTGCTGTATTATTTTGGGCATTGTGAAATAAACTGCAAATAGCAGTGAAGGTTTCTGTAATGGGAAATATACCGGATCAGTTTCTCAGCCTTGTGCGTAGATGAAACAGATTTAATACACAGTAACCTGCTGTGTTTCATTTTTCCTCTCAGTGCGAGACGCAGAATCGTGCTACTAAAACCACACGTGTGTGTCCGTGCTGTTTTTCTTAAATACGAGATGTTTTCAACGTGATGCCGAACATGCTGACGTCTGGATGACATCCTGAAACCGCTGGACGTAGATTGGTTCCTTATGTATCTCCATCACTGCAGGAACTTTTGTTACTGCTCTTATTATATGATTTAAACCATACGTCGTCCTTGAGGTCACAACGGAGCGGAGGAATGCGCTGTACACTCACATTCACCTCTTCCAGTGATGTCCTGATCACTGTTTGTTCATTCATCTACAGGAAACACTTTATTATGTTCAGGGTCATGTTGGATCTGGACTGTATACCAGGAACACTGGATACAAGCTATTACTCCATCACAACACACACACTCACACACACACGTCACTGAAGCGATTTAAAGTCTTAAATCCATACTCTGGCATGTTTGTTTGGAGGTGGGAGGAAAATGAAACGGTACGAAGGAGCTCTGCGGCATCAACACCACCTGCTGAGCTTCCGGATGATGCTTAGCTTGGAAAATGTTCTCATACAGGTTTTTTTTTTCCTCCACTAATATCCCAAGAGTCAAATATTTGTTTTCCAGAATCTCTATAACACTATAAGTTATAAAAACAGTTTAAAAAGCATGAACAGGAGACTTCTTTGTTCGCTGAATCCTTATAGGTTAAGAAATAACTCGGAATGACGCAAACCGGCAGCTGATTTCATGCTCGCTGTGAAAATCTGACATGTTAATCATCTTGATCAGATCTCAGACGATACAGAGACTACTGCAGAATCTTATTTATCGGTCATTCGATTTGAATGAAGCGCTACACCATGCAAACACAGGCAATCACACAAGCATTCATCCCTGAAAACTGTGTCTTTTCATTCGTTTATTCATCCTGAGCTACTGCTTTTCTGCGGTTTAGAAATGAAGGCATGAATTAAAGATGCGATGATGGCGCCTGTGTTAAGATTCTGACTGTGCTCCTGTTACCGTGTACTAGGTAATAATGACACGCCTACATTGGCCACGCCTACTTCCACATGTCCGTAGTTATTTAAAATTGTCCTCCTGTATGTCTGTGTATATTAGAAAAGTTATGAGTACTACTCAGGATGTACTACATTACTCAGCTATGCCAACTGTTAAACCAATTCATGCTAGTTGTGAGATTACAGGTGAAGAGGTGAAGAAGGTACAGGAGTTTAAGTACTTGGGGTCAACAGTCCAGAGTAATGGAGAGTGTAGAGGTGAAGAGGAAAGAGGTGAAGAAGCGAGTGCAGGCAGGTTGGAATGGGTGGAGAAAGGTGTCGGGAGTTCTGTGTGATAGAAGA
>CM074952.1:26033945-26060381 GCA_037577455.1 Pangasius macronema
TGAGGAGATGAAGCTAGTGGGTGCAAGTATTGAGGATGCAGAAGATAGGGATAGGTGGAGAGTGATGATTCGCTGTGTAGACCCCTGAAGGGAAAAACCGAAAGGAGAAGAAGAAGAAGATGCTAGTTGTGCTATTACTGTATTTATTTTGCACTTTGGTTGAAGAAATTAAGGCTAAAGCCATTCTCACACTCCTCACTGCAAGTAAAAAAAAATCGAAAACCCAATTGGTCTAAAATTTGAGAATAACCCAGTGCCTTTGACACGGTCAGGAGACTCAAAAAATAAAGCACTATAACTTCATGTTATAGATTATTTTCTAGGAATTTCATGATGATCGATACTTTATACAACAGTACACACAGTACACACTGATGCAGTATGTAGCATACAGATAATTTATTCAGTCATAAACTGGTTATAGGGTGGTGGTGAATCCGAAGCTTATCTCAGGAACACTGGGCACCACGCTCACTCATTCCCCAGCATGTTTTTGGAAGGTGGGAGGAAACCGGAAAACCCAGGCAGACTAAAACCCAAGCTCAGGATGGATCTGGGAATCCTGGCTCTGTGAGGGGGCGACGCTGCATCACCAGGCCACCGGTGTACCATTTCAAACTTCTCATAGGTTTGTAACCTCTAATTCTAGGTTGTGTACAAAAACGTTTTGTACATTTTTAAAAAAAAAGATTTCTGATAAAGCTCTCAGTAAAGCGCAATAACTTTAGATTGAACTGCTTCCCATTTTTACACATTTGACCTGCCATAACTCTAAAGACTCATTCCAACCTTAATAACCCGTACAAAACCATTCAGGCATTACTCACACTGCAGAAATCCTGTCATTTCAGGTCATATAATTGAGATGTTTAGCCCAGTATCCATGGAGCAGGCTGAGATATGCACCTAATGTCACATTAGGCTTTATGCTAATTCCACAATAAAGGAGACATCAGATCGGCTCACCTTATTGATTCACAGGCCTTGTCACCCACACACTCCCCTTTCTCATCTCTCATCTGTTGCGCATTGAGTCGCAAGACATCAAAGGCTTTCATCAACAAAATGGAGGCGCAAAAGACCTACATGAAAGACAGGCTTTAGACGAATCTACTGATTATAATTGCGTTTAGTGTTTTTTGTTTTTTTTTAATTGGGACGGCTGCCAGCGCCCTGTCGCTTCATTCAGAGCAAATGGGGTGGGATTCCCATTATGGATTTAAACAGCACTCTCGCTAACTTAATTAAGCATAAGATAAACGAGAGTGCAGTCACACAGTTAGATCTCTCTCTCTCTCTCTCTGTGTGTGTGTGTGTGTGTGTGTGTGTGTGTGTGTGTGTGAGCCTACAGGGGTCTCGTGTTCAAAGGTACTCGAGGTCCGTGACGAGGACATGACCAAGGAACAAGGATAAGGATATGATTAAGGGAGCCAGAGGGTCTTTCTTTTCCATTATCATCATATATATGTGTGAATGTCATTGAAGATGTCTAATAGAGGCCCTGGCTATTCTGAATTTCCACTTCAGAAGCCCTCTTACTCTTCATTTAAACATATGATTAATGCCGGTTAAAAAAAAAAAGAAAGGTACAGCAGACATGGTATGAAAGTCGCGAATGGACGCGGAAGCTTTCTATTATGCTGCTTTTATTAATAAAGACAAAAGTAGTGATTCTTTCAGCACTTACACAAAGTCACAATAGGTGAATAAGGAAAGCAACACTCCCCGTAGTGCTGTTACAGGAAAATAATCAATGAAGCAGAGTTACCGTTACCGCCCTGAGGTTTAATTATTTTCCAATAACAGCGTGTCCCCGAGTGTTTTATCCCTCTTGCCTTTGCAGTTTTAATCGAGGACATGACAGTGGTGCAATACGTTCTAATACGTTACCGTTTCTATAGCAACAGCTCATTCACAGCGTACGGGATTCATACACTTTACATAAACAGATGTGTTTGAAGTGTGTTATGGAAGGAGTCTCCAGTGTCAGTGCAGAGGTAAAGCTGTAACTTTAAGTTTTTCTAACATCTTCAGGACAGAGGAAAGTATGATGTGATGCTCATTAATAAATAAAAATAATAATCCTTGGCACGATGCTGGTATAAGAGGAATAAAACACTTCATGACGTGCTGCTTTATCACACCCTGCCGTCATTGATTATTTTCCTTTAACAGCGCAACACCGAGTGCTTTATTCCTTTCGTATTTCATGATACAGCAGATCTGACTGGCTGTGACTCTCCTGCGGTTACATTAGATACCAACATGGCTACTCGAATGAATTCAGTGGTTAAAGGAAGCTGTGGACATTTAATTTTTTGGCAAAACTGTTGCTTTAATAATGGATGAACCCAATCAGATCACCTCCGGCATTCTGCACAAGTGTTTATAGGCCGAATATGAGCGCGAATATCTACGTGTCGCCTTTCTACCTAAAAAAGAGAGAGCGTACCACATCTCTTACGTCTCCTTGATGCTGCTTTAAGAGCGGATAGATTGGACTTTCTATTTCTGTTTCTTCACCCAAACACGCGAACACACAAACACTCACAGACGAGCTCTAAAAGTACCACAGGGGGTCATTGTTGTTTCATTGTGAGTACATTTCAGCAGCATTACTCATAAGCTGCTTAGTACTGTAAATACATCTATACAGTGTGTATAGATAATAATAATAATAATAATAATAATCATAATAATAATAATAATAATAATAATAATGATGATGATGCAGCCATTTAAGGTGTGATACACACTGTCATTTATGCATTCTGAAAATGCATTATACTTTTATCGAAGGAAATATACGTAATACGAATGTACTGCGTGATATTCGTCACGAGTATTGTGTAGCTTACAGATACTGCAAATATCACGTGTCTGTGAGTAAACAGGATATATTAAGCAAACTAGACCCGAATTTCTTTGATATCAGCTTATAAACACTCATATAATGCATTCTGTTCACAATTCCTAAATCATTTGCTATAACATGTAAACAAAGTGTATATGAGTGCATTATAAGATGGTATGAATGTATTCATTGGTCATTATACATGTGGCCTTCGCAGAAATGTACACATGCGTTATAAATATTGCTATAACATGTAACGCCTTTTCATAAGCATTTACAAATAAGTATATAATGTCATATGAATGCGTTATAACATGGTTTGAATGTATTCATATGGCCTTCATAGAAATTTTTAATGCATTATAAGCATTGCTATATAAGATGTAATGCCTTTATAACAAAGTGTATAATGCCCTATTAATGCATGATAACATGGTATGAATGCATTCATAGGTCATTATATATGCATATGGTCTTCAAAACCGTAATATTTGAAACGATATATTACGGAAAAATATTAATTTTTTTATTTGTAAACTTACGTAATATTTCACTATACTATGTACAGTGTTTATAGGTCATTGTACATATGGCCTACATTATAAATTTATAAATGCATTATAAACATGCTATAAATGTAATACCTTTTCATAAGTAATTATAACTATGTGTATAATGCTTTTATAACATATTCATAGGTCATTATACATATAGACATTTATAAATGCGTTATAAACCTTACTATGAACATTAATCTCTTTTCATAAACAATTATTACAATGTTTATAATGTCATATGAATAGATTATTACATATGTAAACATATGGCCTTCATAGAATTGTATAAGGCATTATAAACATGGTTATAAGCTGTAATGCCTTTATAACACCATAGAAATGCACTATATCTTTTTTTTTCTTTTTTTTGATGAGGATTGGTAATAAACACGTCAGACTATGAGGTGTCAGACACGCTCCATATTGTAAATCGTGATAATACGAAACGAGATGGCTTCCAGCATCTCCACATGGAGGAAGCGTAGAGGTGCAGAGTGATTTGTTATAAGCGCTGGACCAGGAGAAGCCTGAGTTATTGCAGCTTTTAGCAGAGCGGTCAACATACTTGATTATTTTGGTATGAGAGCAGGAAAGTTGGCTGGGTTGCCTGATTGGATTGACCATCTCCATCTCCGGCCCAAACACAGCTTTACAACCCAATTCCCATCCAATCCAATTCAATAAAAACTATAGGAATTATGAATAATATCAAACTGATATCAGCCCAAGGTTAGAAAATTGAATCGATTGGGAGGAAAGTCATCAATCTGACCATCCCAGACACTGCATTTAATTGTGTGTGTAATACGAAGGCAGATTTTCTAGTTGACATTTTGCTCGCATTGGGGATCGCCAAATAATCTGAAATGGCGATTTTGGTTAATAAGGCATAACTAAAAACATAGCTAGATGTTACGAAAGTTTATTTCAGATTGTAAAGCCCCAATTTAGATTGGATCACACAGAAAGCAAAACTAACAAATGAAAGCTAGGTGTTTATTTCACTGTCTTGTCTACTCGCATTCATTACATCATATGATAGCTATTTTGAAGTCAAGAAGACTTTAAGCTCCGCCCACTTGGCACAATACTGTCATGCGATAACCCTGAAATCTTGCTTCCTGTTATAAATAAGAAGGTATGTTATTATGACATATGCTTACTAGTTTGGAAATATATGAAATCATGTTCACTTTTAAACAAAAATCCCAATTTCTAGACAATATGCTTTCATGATTTTTTTGCATTTTTATTCCTATCCTAAGAATTAGTAAGATCATATTTGAGAGGAATTTTCCAAAATATTAATATTAATACAACGTATAGTGTTTTTCTGATTAAAGACTATATTTATATGATAATACAGATTTTTATATTCTAACAAACTATTCTGTAAAAATATTTCCCGGAAGAGCGTCTTCAGATATATAATGAAGATTGTAGTATGTATATTTCTGATCTAAAAATGGAAATATTACATATAAATTAATCTACTTCGGATATTTGAATAATAAATATTCACCATCAGCGTCTTAGATTTAAGCATGGGCTCTCGAACTTTCAGCCAGGGACCCGTTTCTGAGTAAAAGAAATTTGAAAGACTCCCTCGTGGATCATGGTACAGATTCAATTTTAAGAACATTTTGAAGAAATGTGTAGCATTATACTAATTTATTCAAGCTATCTTATTCAAGACCATCCTTTTTTAAGTTCCTGAACCTTCCATCTGATCTAGCTGTAGATTTGAAACTCTTACATATGAACAACACTTCCTAGTTTTATTAAAACTGAAAAAAAATAAATCACAGTGAACAATATTTATGCTTAGGTTTAAAGTTTTCGATGAACCTGCTTCATTAGAAGTGAGGAGTCGTCGTGTTGGAGATCCATGGCCTTAAAGGATCCTGAGAGGTGTGGGTGATGTCAAGATGGCTCCATACTCACTATCCTCTATCTAGGGCACTGCGGAGCACACAGAAATTAGTGACTGAAATAATGGATGGTACTGAAAGCACGCTGGTGTTTACTGTGTTCTGGGACAGTTCCATCACATCCCATCCCAGCAGCACTGTCGTGGTCATCAGCGTCCCAAACCACACACGCCATTCACTATGTAGGTCATGAGTCATCGCTAAACACCACATGGCATTATGGGAAAATCTTCTGAATACTACCTTTTCAGATGCACCATCCTCAATGGATGGATTTTCTGCCATGTGCCCCAACAAACAATCATCCTAAAGTATTTATATAAATACCAAGACAAAATGGTGCAGCTAATACTTGGCAGAAGGTTGTTTTGTTCAGGTGAAGCCAAAAGGCAGCTCTGAATCAGGGATATTATCTCTTTATAGCTTTATATAACTACTATACTCTAGTATACCAACTGACCAAGTAAATTTAGGGACCAACATCCGATCTCTACACGGAGTACTGAGTGAATACTGAATCGACTCTTTTGAACGGACTCGTTAATCTGATTAAATCATTTCACGCGACCACTTTTTAGGCTAAAATGTCTAAAAATAAAGAAATACATCAGCAAACAAACAATCAAACACACACATGACTATCACGTTTTCTTTCTATTTTTAAGTTTAGGTCATAACTTTTTTCATTTTTATATACGATTCATCTTAATAGCTGATTATAGATTTGAAATAGCAAAGTGTGTGATGGAGTACACAAAAGCTACAGCTGAAATCAAGCCAACTTGTGAATCGATTCACATTTCCTGGTGAATCGACTCACTTTAAAAGAGTCATTCAAAAAAAAAAAAAAAAAAAAAAAAGACTGAAGCGATTCCTTCGCGAGTCGCTCGAGCGGAGGAGGTGAGAGATGCGCGCGCCGCGTGCGGTCCACAAAACGCGTTAACGGCAACGGAGAAACGGACGGATTATAAAATAATAATAACAACAATAATAAGAAAAAAATATCCAGAAAGCTCGGAATGGACACACGTTCTCAACGGCAGCGATGTTTCTGGAATTTCAGCTTCTCATTAATTACCTTAGAAACGTAATATTTTCAAACTGAGCCTCACGTGCGTGCGAATTAGAAATAACGGCTTTAACGGCTTTTTTTGGTCCTTTGTTTGTTTTTAAACTGAAAGTTGATTAGAGCGCGAGCCCGCTGAGCTCTCTGGCGCTGGACAATCACAGGGTTTATATAGAGTACAGAGTGATATTAGAATTTGAGAGAATTACACAGGATTTAGTGTTTATTTTTGAAATCATTTCTGGTTTGTAGTGTTGGGGAGGCTTGTTTCCTCGGAATGAAGGATGGGAAGTTGAGCGGAGAGTAGACTCCAGCCCTGAGGATGATGTGACAGCCGGAGCTTCAGCTCTGAATCGTGATTTTTTGCCCCTTTTTTCTGATTTTGTGGTCTTTTTTTTGCACCTGGATGGAGGTTTTGCCCACCATGCTGTGCTTCTGGGGTCTGTTCTCCGGGTTCATGCTTCTAGGAGGTGAGATGTTACTCCTCACTTTGATCTCATGCTGTTCATTTCTGGTGTGTGTGTGTGTGTGTGTGTGTGTGTGTGTGTGTTTGGAGAAATCAGTTTTGTGTTGTTGTTGAAGGTTAATTTGCACCTACAGAATTAACCATAAGCATTTAATTACAGACTGTACACATGCAGTAATGTCTTTTGTAATAATAATAATACTACACACTGATAATACTAATAATACTCTAGAGAGTATAATTACAGTAGTGTGTATTTTGGCCACACTGTGTTTGTGTGAACGTGTTTAATAATGAATGTGATGAATCTGAAGAAAAAGCCCCGGTCTCCTGCTCATATGGAGTTACAGACATTCCTCTGTATCATGCCTCAGTCATTAAAGAACATTTAATCCGGTGTTTTTACAGTAATAGGACACTACAGACACGCTGTTCCAACCTCTCCCTCTCACACAAACATTCTGTCTATTTCTTGTGCTGTCTTTCTTTCTAGGGTGTAGGCAGTAGAGTGGTGGGAGAAGGGTGCATGGTGTAGGGAGAAGGGTGTAGGGAGTAGGGTGTATGGGGTAGGGAGGAGGGTGTAGGGTGTATGGTGTAGGGAGTATAGAATCTCTTTTCTACTCTTAGGGAGAAGGTTGTGGATGGTAGGGTGTGGAAAGTAGGGTGTAGAAGGTGTAGGGAGTAGGGTGTAGAGAGTAGGGTGTAGGGTGTAGAGAGTAGGGTGTATGGGGTAGGGAGGAGGGTGTAGGGTGTATGGTGTAGGGAGTATAGAATCTCTTTTCTACTCTTAGGGAGAAGGTTGTGGATGGTAGGGTGTGGAAAGTAGGGTGTAGAAGGTGTAGGGTGTAGAGAGTAGGGTGTAGAGAGTAGGGTGTAGGGTGTATGGTGTAGGGAGTATAGAATCTCTTTTCTACTCTTAGGGAGAAGGTTGGTGATGGTAGGGTGTGGAAAGTAGGGTATAGAAGGTGTAGGGAGTAGGGTGTAGACAGTAGGGTGCAGGGTGTAGAGAGTAAGGAGTAGAGGGAGTAGGGTGTAGAGAGTAGGGTGTAAGGGTGGGGTGTAGAGAGTAAGGGGTAGAAGGAGTAGGGTGTATAGAGTAGAGTGCAGGGGGTAGAGAGTAAGGGGTGGGGTGTAGGGAGTAAGGAGTAGAGGGAGTAGGGTGTAGAGAGTAGGGTGTAGGGTGTAGGGAGTAAGGGGTAGAGGGAGTAGTAGGCTAAAGTAGGCTATAGAAAGTAGGGTTTAGGGAGCAGGGGGTAGGGTGTGGGTGCTGCCTGTGGATGGCAGGGTGTAGGGGGTAGGGGGTAGGGTGATGGCTGTGGATGGTTGGGTGTAGGGAACAAGGGGTAGGGAGTAGGGAGCAAGCTGTTGGTAGTATGGTGTAGAAAGTAGGGTTTAAGGAGCAAGGGGTAGGAAAAAGGGGATAGGGGGTAGGAAGAAGGGGGTAGGGTGGAGGACGTGGATGGCAGGGGGTAGGAAGAAGGGTGTAGGGGGTAGGAAGAAGGGTGTAGGGGGTAGGGTAATGGCTGTGGATGGTAGGGTGTAGGGTTTTTCTCTCTCTTTGCTCTATGTCTCTCTCTCTCTCTCTCTCTCTCTCTCTCTCTCTCTCTCATACACTCATTCTCTTTCTCTCATTTTTCCTCTGTGTGTCTCTCTCTCCTGCTGTCTGTCCCAAATTTCTCTCTCCATCTCCACCTCTTAGTCGCTGTTCCTTCCTCTCTGTCTGTCTTTCTCCAGAGCTCAACATCTTCCCCTCCACTTTCAGTCTCTTCCCTTGTTTCATATCTCTCTCTCTCTCTCTCTCTCTCTCTCTCTCTCTCTGAGTGTGTGTGTCTCTATCTCTCATGCGGTCTGTGTCTCATTTTCCTTTCTCTTTCATCTCTCTCCCACTCACTCCATCTCCAGCATCTTAATCTCTCTTTTTCTCTCTCTCTCCTGCCTATCTCTCCTTGTTTCTCCACATTCACTCTCTCTCTCTCCCTCTCTTTCTTGCTTTCATTATTTCTTGACATCTCTTCCTCTTTCGGTCTCCTCCCCATCTCTCATTTTCCTCTCTTCCATTGCTCACTCTCTCCCCTATATCCCTCCCTCTCTCTCTCCCACTCCCTATCTCTTTATTTCTATCTCTCTTTTCCTCCCTTTTCTCGCTCCCCTTGTTTCCTCTCTCTCTCTCTGTCTCATTATTTTTCAGCATCCCTCCCTCTTTCCTTCTCTTCCCCATCTCTCCTTTTCTCTCACTCTGTCTCTTTCTCTCCTTTTCTACTCCATCTCTCTCTCAATCTCCCATTTCTTGGTTTCTATCTCTTTTTCTACCCCTCTCTCTCTCTCTCTCTCTCTCTCTCTCTCTCTCTAAAATGATAATACTAAATAATGAAGACATTGTGATAAATTACGACACGTTTATTTTTTAAAGAGTTTCGCAGGTAATTTCTTTTATAACGCTCAAAGCTACAACATCAAAATGATCATTATTTATTATTATTTGTGAATTAGAGCATGCTACTTAGTCCAAGGATGCCCCCCCCCTCTCTCTGAATAGGTGAGTGTGTGTGTGTGTGTGTGTGTGTGTGTGTGTGTGTTTACTACATTTGCACTTCATGTTCTTCTAGAGCTTGTAGTGAACAGGAAGTGGGGTTTAGGGGATAAAGGGGAAAGATGTTCCAGAGGTAGGCTATAAGCCGGATGTGATATGGACAGATACTGAATTACTGAACATGTTGCTCTCTGTGACACAGAGAGACTGAACCTGAGTGTGTGTGTGTGTGTGTGTGTGTGTGAGAGAGAGAGAGAGAGAGAGAGAGAGAGAGTGTGTGACATTCTTCTCTGTGTGTTGAACAGCAGATATCTGCTGTGAATCCTAATACTCAGCTGCATATTCTCTCTCTCTCTCTCTCTCTCTCTCTCTCACTCACTCACTCACACACACTCACACACACACACACACACACACACACACACACGGCCTGTGTTCCAAATCTCTACGCTCTTCAGCAAATGCTGAGCAATGCTATCTGGGAAATAAACGCTTATCTCAACCACATGGGAATTAAGAATGTGGGGAAAAAAAGCTGGGGAGAGAAAGGGCGATGCAGTAGTTTGCTCTGTTTAGATTTTATTAGTTTATAGAGTTTATTGGAATCAGAAACTCTTTATTCAGCAGCAACACACACACGCCACGGGAAGCCGACTCAGCAAATCACTTATACATCACATATACTTAACGTTCCACGCGGCGTGGCAATGTGTTAATAATCGGACTGTCCATGCGCGACCTCTCTACGCCTAGCGGACAAATTTTTATTTGCGTCACATTTGTAAGCTCGGGCTAGCTGAGAGATGACTGCGCTCTTGTGCTTTCGCGTCACTAATATGGTCCGGTGTGAAAGTAAACGTCTGGCGTGTAAACGTATCCGCTACGTATAAACGTGTATAAATTAGCATTCAAATATGTTAACAGATCTCCGTTAAAGATCTCCATTCAATTCAATTTGATCCAGAAATAATTTTAGCACCACTGAATCATCCTCAGTTTCTTTCTTTCTTTTTTTATTTTTGTTTTTTTTAATTCACGCAAACATTGTAAAATATTTAAACGCGTTCTGCTCCACATTTTAGAAAATTACTCCTCAGCACTACAGAAGAACCCATCTGGAATTATCCAGCAACCGAAAAAAGTGTTAAACAAACCCAAACCGTCTTGTACAAACCGGCTCATGGGAAGCAGCCGTCCAGCCGGAGTAGCCTCGATGGCAGCTCTGCGCGCTCTGGCGTCTCTCAGCCGCTTCACGCCGAGCCTCACGGGCCGCTTTCCTGGAAGAAGTTCCCACACGCTGAGCACTTTCTGGCCATTTTCCTTCTCTCTGGGCTTCTGGAAAGGCTTCTTTTTATTTTTCACGTGTAAGCCTTTACATCAAAATGTCTGTAGCAGTGTGAAACCATACAGTTGGGGTCAGAGTTTACAGACGCCATGCAGAATCCTCCAAATGTTGATAATTAAAAAAAAAAAAAAGAAGGATCATAAAAATTTTATTTTGTTTTTATCTAGTTCTGCTCTGATGTTTACATATAGTCCACAAGACACGATAATAACTCAATTCACCCAAATGAACCAGTTCAAAAGTTTCCATACGCTCGATTCCTAATACCGCGATGTTACCTGGATGATCAACGACTGTTTTTAAGTCCCTTTCTTGTCCTGAGCGGTTTACCTGCCCACTGTTCTTCAGGAAAAAATCCTCCAGGTCCTGCACATTATCCGCTTTTCCAGCATCTTCTGCAATACTTCCAGCAGCGGCGACATGATCCCGAGATCCATCTTTTCACACCGAGGACAAACCGAGGGACTCGAACACGACTATTACAGAAGGTGCAAACATTCACTGATGCTCAAGAAGGCAACACACTACATTAAGCTACATAAATATCTTATGTAGCTTCTGAAGGGCTGTACGAAACAAAAAAAAAGATCTTTAAACAAAATAATAACAATTTACACCGAACATCCTGCTCTTTCTTTTTCTTTTTTTTTTTTTTAAATTATTAGTATTTTGCAGATTCTGCAAGGTGTATGTAAATTTATGACCCCAAATGTATACATGAAATAGATAGATAGATCACTTTACAGAGGGAAAGTCGAGTCCTGGGCAGCGCAGATCTCAAGTCCGCTAATCCGTTCACAAAGGCACTAGACATAGTGTCAGATCTGTTAAAGAGAAATGCTTTGAAACATGACTGTAGCAGTCACTTTACATTCAAGAATTATACGACGATGTGTAAAATGAGATAGGTCGGTTCGGTTCAGTGGAAATAAATAGGTCGTGCCAATGTGAGTGTCGGCCGAAGTGCCGTGCATCAATCATCTCGGCTAAACCTAAACAAGCAAGTACAAGACAAATAAAATGAAGCCTTAAATCAAAGGAGATGCAAAGACATTAAAAGACAAAACCACACAAAAACAGAAGCCCTGACACTACCGATCAGAAAGACCTTCAAATGCCTGGGGAAAATAAATATGTTTTTAGACTTTGGCTTTAAAAATGTCATAAATGCATGCGTGGTACATTCAAGACACACTGGAGTGAAGTCCGCGTGAGATTGGCGGCGTATGCTAAAAGTCTCAATCAGTGCACACAGCGAAGCCAATTCCAGCCTAATAACAGAAATAAGAGTCCAGGAGGGAAGAACACGGCGCCGACTAAATGACACGAGGAGCGAGTCTGGAACCGTGACGTGTGGGGAGAACTCGGACTGGAGTTCATGGCAGGTTCAGGGCAGGAGGGTTCGAATAACAAGCGAGGCGGGCGCTGCGAAACCTTTAAGGCAGAGATGTTGAGTCTATTGGAAGATAGCTAGGATGAAGGTAGAGCTTCAGGTGTGGTCTTTCTCCCAACCTTTAATCAGTCCGTATGACAAAACGTTCAAGTTATCAGGGTAAGGGCCAGGGTCACGACCGACCGCGCCGATAGCACAGGGGAGATCTCTCCAATTCGAAATACGGAGAGCAGGTGTGAGCCAGGGATTCCTGCTGTACTATGATTCATGCTGATTATTTATTTATTTATTTTTTACAAGTGGCGTAGGCGAATGTTCATCATCAACTAGATGAAATTACCAAAGGCTAAGAGTTACATCCTTTTTTAGTTTGTGTTTCTATTTTTTTTTCTGGACCCAGTGTTTAGTAAAATATGAAAGCAGGTTTCATGGTCCTCATGGTCCAGGATGAACCACGGTGCGGTCCGTATCAGGTGTGGAAGTGATCCGCTCTCAGAGCTGCACACCGAGCGATGTGATTGGTTCAACTTGCCAACTTACTTCCTGTTTCAGGTCACACGATGATGGGATAAGGGCTGTTACGATCATCAGAGGAGACGGAACGCCTTACTGATAGCCAAAATCTCAAAGTCTCGTGCCAGCTTCTCATACAGAAGAATGATGTCCACAAAGCTCCGTTCCTCACCGCTTGAGTGTTCGTACAAAAGTGAAAATAATAAATATAAAACAGCAAATGGACAAACCTAGCGCCTACCATCTTTGCAAACCTGAGTGCACAAACGAACTTGCAATCAGTTCATAGTTCAGAAGGAATTTGATGTGAAAGCAAACCTGCGCTTATGACCTGAACGAGCCCAGAGTCGGTCCTGAGTGAGCGCTCATGTATTTCAGTAAAGTGTGAAAAGGACGCTAGAGACGAACTGAGGGAACTCTCTCTCTCGCTCTCTCTCTCTCTCTCTCTCTCTCTCGCTCTCTCTCTCTCTCTCTCTCTCTCTCTCTCTCTCTCTCTCTCTCTCTCTCTCGCTCTCTCTCTCTCTCTCTCTCTCTCTCGCTCTCTCTCTCTCTCTCTCACTCGCTCTCTCTCTCGCTCTGACTCCAGTTCAGCTTTCTTTGACTCCTTTCCAAGGAGTGACACAGAAAATGAACTTTTGCTTACCAGACTCTGCCAGAACGGGCCACATTACATCTCTCGCTAAGGAACGCGCAAGAAAAACGGGCAACGCAGACTTGTCCTGGGGGAAGTTAAAGAACAAACTTAAGCTTAAAGAAGAGACGTATAAAGCAAAGCGTAATGGGAACAGATTGGAATATCCAGCGTACCTCGGTGGTAAAAATTAGCCATAAAAAAAAAGTCATAAAACCTACTAATAACACAAAAGGATGCTTTATTTTTAAATCATATATCATTCACAACAATCCAGAAAATTTCAAACGCTTTCACAGACATTAGCACCACTTTACTGCCTCACAGTCTCTCTCTCTCTCTCTCTCTCTCTCTCTCTCTCTCTCTCTCTCTCTCATTTCATTCCAACTTGGTAAAGCCTATTCTGATTGTCGGCGTAGTCGCATTATTCCCTCCCGAGCCAATTCACTCGTACATAGTTTTTAATGAATTTCCATCCACACGCACTCTGCGTTCCACCCGTTTAATTAGCAGAGATTTGTGAAATGTTTCAGACGATCATTTTCTCCCTGACAGCGAACGCTGATTTCTGCCTGGAACGCAGCCTGACTGAGCCTCATCACTGTTTCTGTGAGAGACAGAAGGCTTAAGAGAGAGAGAGAGAGAGACAGAGAGAGAGAGAGAGAGAGAGAGAGAGAGAGGGAAATATGAGACTAGGATGTATTGAGTGTTATTCTTTTATTAAATTTAGGGTTGTGAGAGCAGTGTACTGTGATCAGGAAAAAGTCTGAAATAGTTAATGTATTATGGATAATGACATCACAATAACACAAAACATTATTTCTACATAACAGCACCAATTTAGTTTCCTAATTAAATCGTGACACCGGCGATATGCAGGTACTGAAGATACTGAAAGCGGTCATGTTGCTCCGTACGGTTCTCAGCTTGGACTGTGACGAATACGCGAACATCATAACAACTCCGACCAGCGAACCGAAGCCGCGATCGAAACACGTTTAATATAATTTTCCATCAAAGCAGGCGTATTGTGTTTGCATATAAACTCCATGAAGGTCTATCAGCGTACCTGACAGTCCATTAACTGTGTAAACACCAAAACCACGCTCTCTGCTTTCAACACCCTCAAACGTTCCCGCACACAATTCAGACGCGGCTGCCTATCTCTCAGCGCGCCTCCTTTCAGTGTCGGCGTCGGCAGAAGCACACCGTTTGCCCTCAGCGACGGTAAAGACTCCGTTCCATTCATGTACGCTGCTGCTCGGGAAAAACGCTGTCGAAGTAGAACAGGCTTCAAGCTTGTGCGCTGAGATTAGCCATCATCAAACATGAACAGGAATTCATTTTATTTATTGATTGATTTTTTTTTTTTTTTACTCCGAAGCTAATCTACATATTTTTAATAAAACTTTTTTCCAAAATTACACCCTGACCTAATTTTACATATCAACACTTTTCCCTAAAATACGTAGCAGACTACTTTTAGCTTTTGCTGATAACGTTTTTTTTTAAAATACATTTTTCATAATTTTTGCTTTTTTTTTTTTTTTAAAGAGTCCATCCAAAGCACACAGAGAGAGAGAGAGAGAGAGAGAGAGAGAGAGAGAGAGAGAGTGGTGGGTCCTGAGTAGAGCATTAGCAAGATATGATGGGGGGAAAAAAAAAACCTGACTGTATAATCAGGAAGAACATTCAAAAAGGCGAACGTAACTTAAACTTACAGTTTGCGATGGTGGGTTAGTAAACACTAACTGCACAGAAGAACACAAAGTCTACGAGGATCGCAAACGGACGTCTCACTCACGAAGGCGCGGCTTTCGATGGACGCACACGTTACATTAACGCCGGCCGTTAGCTAGCTATTTATCCAGGCTAGTTGTGAATTATACTGTGAAGTATGTACATGTCAAATAAAAAAAACATTCTTCTGTGGTGAAAAAGAAAAGATTTAACATTCTACATTTTGTCAATATTTTTTTTTTCTTTGTTTGAACTCCAGTGGCTGTTAGACATCATTAGTGTAGCCTAACTAGCCGAAACGTTAGCTAAATAGCTACGAGCGTTTAACGTCACTGTAGAAAGTCGCTATTTGAGCAGAACACACACACTTGATCACTAGTTTTACCTGGACGCTTCTACTTTTGTCTGAGTTGCAGGAAAATCAGTAATTTTTGAGATTTGGATTTTATTTTCTCTACGTTCTCTGTGTTTTTAAAGGTCAGTTTTAACCTCTGTGCTCAAAACAAAGACAAAACGTTGCAAATGCATCAAATACACCACAGGAAGAAAAAAAAGTTTCATGTAAAGATTTTATGTAATGTGACGCACTTCGTATAATACAATTTGATTATATGAAATTCACGTCGAAATACTTTTGCCAGCTCCCAGTCTCCATAAAAAAACTAAACGTGTAAAACGTGTCAAACCGGCGATGGCTGAGGAAAACGACCTTTCCGTATCCATCAATAAAGTCATCATTTAACATCTGTGCGAACGACATTACCCCCCGTGGCATTTGTCAGCCGTGGGAACCCGTGACCCGGCCTTCAAGCCGTGTGTGTGTGTGTGTGTGTGTGTGTGTGTGTGTGTGTGTGTGTGTCAGAGTGTCTTGATCTATACAGGGTTTCAGTTTGTGTAATGGAAGGGTGTCATTTTGTCTCATTTTCTTTCAGTCTAACCAGCACACAAAATGATAGTGATTTTACGGTGTGTGCGTGTGTGTGCGTGCATGTGTGTGTGTGTGTGTGTGTGTGTGTGTGTGTAAGAGAGAATTGTGCATATGTGTCATTTAAAGTTAACAGTGTAGGTGACTGATGGAACAAGCCGCCAACGTATCGCTTTCGGGGGAAAAAAGCGAATGCACAGGCCAAACAAATCAGCAGCCAACAGCCCAAAGAAAACCACTTTAAATCTTTTATTTCCTTCTTTAATTTATTTATGGCATTTGAGAAACAGCAGCTTTGACCCCCCTGCTCTTTTGGCTCACTGTAGGATACGAGAGTCGCACTCGGTAAATGAAGCTCCTCAAAGCTATTTTACCGACGTGACCCGAGATAGCGCTGCATATCTTTCATTACGACACTGACGCGCACCGTACGCTACCAGCATCCCAGGCCAATGATAATATTTTAAAGTGCTCTTAAATTCTGAATTTTATTTTTGTTCCTGTCTCTCAGTGACGTGGACACGAATACGACACGATATCTAGAAAGAAAAAGAAAAAAATAGTCTTAGGGATATTCACATTTCAATTTTATAGCTGCGAAAATGATTCAGATGTTTTTGATGACCATCTTGTACTAGTCTTGTGTTTCATCCAGCACTCTGGAACGTATAAGCCCCGCCCCCAGGGGTGTGTCTTGCTCCGCAGTAGAGCATTGGTGGAGAATAAATGGGTGGAGCTTATGCGCTCGGAAGAGGGTGGAGTTTGTGTGAGCTGGAGGTTTAGCAATTCCGTCTTCATACATCAGTCAGTAATATCATTTTATCACGCCATCAATCAGAAATGTCGGACGCCAGTGTTTTAAAAAGAATAAATCACCGCGCTCTGGACATTTCATAAGGACTTTCTGGTAACATGCTAGAGGGAAATTTTTAGCTACGGAAGATGTATCCAAGGACAGCTATCTAGTTAACCTTGGTAATGTTGCGGAAACATTATATTTTGACGTTTAGATCTGTTTACCCTCATAAAGCGCTGAGACGTTTCAACTTTGGACGTAGAATTTGCATATTCATGCATATGCACGTTTCCATTCACCCTTAATGCGAGTAGATAAGATGTAGAGAGTGTTTGACCTTTTGAGTGTGTCCTTGTGGATTTTTAAAAAAAGAAATAAAATAAATTAGTGTATTAATGAGTCATGTTTATTTTAGCGTTTTGAAATGACTCATACGTCTAAACAGTCCACGTTCTAAACCTCTCTGGAGGACGCCGTGCTCCTCATGCTGCTTTTCCACCTCTTACTGTTGGTTTTTAGAATAAAATCCTCTAGTAATTGGAGGTCTAAGAACCATTATGGATTGTTTCTCATGTTTTCATGTTTTTTTTTTGTTTTTTTTAACCCTGTGGTTTTTTATTAAAATCTAAATCTACTGTAAAGCTCCTTTGTGACAAAATCTATTGTCTAACTGAACTAAAACGGACTGACCCTGACTCTAACCCTGGATCACACGCTGTCGGACATGTTCTTCCTGGTTTCTAAGTCAGTTAAGGAGCGCTATTGTCTGATGAGTGCAGTGTGTATCTGGGAATGTGTGTGTTTTTTTCTTTTTCCTCCTCACACTTGCCAGTAGTGGAGTGGTTGGTGGCTAATGAAAAATCTGCTTATACCTCAGAGGATAATAATATATATTTACAAGTGTGCACTTGTGGAGGCTGGAAGATGATGTTTCTCGCCTTACAAGAAGAGCAGCAAAAATGTAAAAATGGCGAGCTAGCTAATGGTACTGTCTCTATGTCGTGAATTTCCCTCTTAGCACACACACAGCGCGACTAGCGCCATGTTCACGCTATGCTCCATGTATTGGGTTCCTGTCCCGCCTCAGCATTGGCCCATCTCTGATTTTCGGTTTGTGCTTAATATATCGAACAAGTATACACACTTGTGTCCCGCCTCATCAGCTCCCATGTTACAGTCCGCCTAGCTAGCTAATGTGCTAACATTATTGTTTTTAAGTGTATTCAGATATAAAAACAAATCACGTGGGGCTCGGTTTAAATTAAGCGTGGCATAAAGGGCCAGCCATCAAAGAAAAACCACGCAGCTGAGGAGTCTGCCTCTACTCCTCATTACACTGACTACTCATACCGCCCTCTTATAAATTAGCGGAACATCTTCACATCTTGCTCCTAAATCTCTAAGATTGTAAAAACATCTCAGAGATAACGATTGCGGCTGCATTGCGCCGAGCCAATTTGTCAGTGGGAGTTCCTCTGCTGGATCTGCGAGGGAGTTGAGTGTGTAATGTCCACGGCTCCGAGTCCCTACTGGAACCAATCCCATTACAGTAATGCAGCGCGAGCCTTCTCTTCATTTGCCGCTCCGTCATCCCCGTCGTGGTCTTCTGGCGGCGCAGACGGGAGAGCCTTTCCGATGGGAAGGCGTGTTGGCGAAGAGGGAAGAATAAAAAAAAAATGAAGTAATTGTAGAAACCTTCCCCTGAGGAAAGAAATATGGTTCAAACAAACCGGATTAGGAGGTCGACAACAAAGTCCCAAAACCACTAAATGTGTTTTGCTCTATTTGTGTTTAGCTCCAGTGAGATTTTCAGCTGTGTGTGTGTGTGTGTGTGTGTGTGTGTGTGTGTGTGTGTGCGTGTGTATGCTAAATGCCAGTGATTCTTCAGAACAATACACAATTGCTGGAGGTCACTGTTCAGTCGCCTGTAAAAAAACCCAAAAAAACATTTAGCCAAACAAGACAGACCTAACAGCACACACCGAATAACACGTAAACATATTTATTAACATTTCCGGATGATTACTACAAAGCAAAGAATTTTACATCGGTTCATACGAGAAAGTTCTGTGTGACACATTAGTGTGTTCAGTCCAAGAAAGACATATGGTGTCGGTCCAGATTTGTCCAAAATAAAGAACCTTGTCCTGCTTGCGTCGCTTTCTTTCCAGATGGACAGACTTTATTCTCTGCACAGAAAGCTGAATACTCAGGCTTAAGCACCATCATTTTAGATCTTTCTCACGATGTTTCCGCGATATACTATATGTATCACGACTATATATATATACGTAGGTTCCAGCAAAACTGTAGCGTTGTATTAAAAAACAAACATTGATAAACTGTGCATAATGCACGTTTAACGCTCAAATCTGATTGGTCAGAATGTGTGGATCGTTTTCACATAACAGCGCGGCTCGGACAGCAGTTCTGGCTGTAACATGAGCTACAGGTTTATATTAACGCTCTTGTTCTAATACATCATTGTTTCTATAGTAACAGCTCATACCCAGGGACTTGTAGGGCAGACGCTCCACGTTCCACGTAATCTAAGACTGATAATAAACAGATGTAAAAACAAAACAAAACATGAAAACATTGTTTACTAAGTAAAACGTATAAACGTTAATGTGGTGACATTTTTTTAAGGAGACATTTATTTAACATTTATGGAGCGAGTCTCTGTTGTAAAGGACTTTACAGGTAGCGGCACTCCCCTTGCGCGTTGTGCCAGATCACACCACCCCGACATGCATTACTTTCATATAGCAGCACGCACTGTCACGTGTTATTCCTTAGCTTATTCCTTAGCTAATATTTCAGTGCTTAAACAGCTTCAACAGCAAATTAGCTGCTTCCAATTATTTAGATTTTTTTTTTTTTTACAAAAAGATATCTCACAAAAGTGTATTGTGACAATTCATCAAGATATCGATCTTGTATCGGGATATATCGCCGAACTCTAGTGCATAAATATTGCGCTTATCTAAATGCATCGTACAACCACTTGTCAGAGCATGTCTAGTAATGTGTCATCTGTACGTTGGTCTAAGTGATGGTTTTGCACTTACTTCTCCTACATGTATCTTATCTCATTTAAGGAGACGTGTTAAACTAATAAAATGTATTGTCTGAGATAACAAATTCATTCCAAACCCACGCCTTTTATCCTTAATTCGATTCATACATCCAGCTGTGCCGGGTCCCTTCATATCACTGATGCTTGAATCTTATAGACAAGAAAAAGAGTTGATTAGATATTTTTACACTTGTCGTCTTACCTTTGTTCACCGTCTCTATTAAATCGTGCCCCCTCCATATTTCCTCATTAAAGCCCCTGCAACCGGCTGCGCTCGGGAGCTGAGGCGCTTTTCATTCACACCGTGGTCTGATCTGAAAAGTCCGTGTGGAGATTTCTGTCCTCCACCTCACACATCACCAGAACATAAATTCACAGTTTTTAATTGAGTCACAGATTGTCCTTTTTAAAATAAGAACGAAAGCTCAAAGACAGTTTTGGGGAACGGCACTTAATAAATACGCAATCGCTCAGACGTCAGATCGCACGGATCCAGGGCCGCCCTTCAGTCTGTTAGATTAAGATTGAAATCTTATTCAGGATGGCTCTTAGTTAAATTACAGCTCTAATGGTGTTTGTAAACTGGACTGAGTATAGCCTCAAATGAGAAAATTAAAAAAAAAACACACAATGAAATGGCAAAACAAATAACAGTGAAAATTGTGTCTGTGTTGTCTATGGAAGCTTTTCATTTCTTTAATTACTCTCCCTTGTTTGGCTTTTTTCCCTTTCTACCATTCTCCAAAAGGTCCTTGCTCACTCCTCTACTATGAGCACCTGACGCTCGCTGTAAACATCATTTAACTATCATTTAATTAATATAATGAATTCAGTTCTTGATTTCTGGCACCTTTGCTTTTTGGAGGTTTATATGTTTATATATTATATCACTGTAAAACAGCTGCTGCGTATGAACACCTGGGTGCAAGCCTCCAGTTCAGATCATTCTTACTTCCTGGTTCTTGCTTTGTTTTTCGGGTCCTCTGTGCAGCCCAAACAAAATAATTGAAGCTCTCAGAGGGAACAAATATGTCGTAAACACAATTATTCCAAAGTGCCCCTTCTCTGTGCTGTTATTACTCCGGATGGAAAGATAGTAGCGGTAACTAATCCAAGTTCGGGTACGAATCATATCAGTGCTCCTGAATTCTCCTCTCTGATTGGTCAGAAAGTATAGACAAATTTTCTACAACAGCAGCTCTGACAGTAGTGCAGCTTCAAATCACAGGTTTATGTCAATGCACTCGTTCAAATACGTCATCGTTTCTACAGTAAGAACTCGGCGCTCCGAACAAACCGATAAAGAAACAATCGTGTGTAATCACTGATATGGTGACGTTTTCTGTAAGGAGATATTTATCATTGCTCTGTAACATGCCAAGCTGCGTTTTTTTTCATCTAAATAACTTCAAGAGAGAGAAAAACGAGAGCCTCATAAAGCTATAAACAGCTACATGAACGACTTATAGCTGCTATAGCGTAAGTGAGAACAGGAGCTTGTTTCATGGATGTTTCACACGTAACCGTTCTTCTTTAATAAATAAAAATTGTAATCGCTGTGGTATAAGAGAGTCTGGTCAAATCGTTTCTTTGACTCCTAATTCCCAGTTCCAGTTTCGAATGTCTTCTGGTGTGATCTTTGCCTGCTTTGCCTGACTTTAAGGACATACCTACTGTCTATGATTAACGTGTTACAGTGTTTGCCAGTTTATTAGCTAAATAACTTAACATACCACCCTACTGAGTGCGCGGCCTTACGTACACACTGCATTTCCAGTATATCACATTTAGCAACTAATAAAAAGGCATCGTGGTGAAGGGTTTATACTAACAATGTAATTAGAACAATGATAAATGCGCCTGCTGTGATAAAAGCGTTCCTGCTTTCTGGTGCATTCAGTAAAGTTTTTTTTTTTTTTTTTTTTTTTTTTTTACATTAAAATGCAGTCATGTTGCTCATCAATGTGCGCTTGTTATCAAACGCTGCACAGAACATGAGTGGATTATTATGCTCTGTGTGATATCTAATCAGTCTAACTGATCTCACGCATCGCACAAATAATGAAAAAGAAAACACGCTCACCATCTGCGCTGGTCATTTGGCCAGACACACACAAACACACACACACACACACACAAACACACACACACACACACACACACACACACACACACACACACACACAGGGTCAGCCTACTATAAAAATAATAAACAGCGCTCTTGTGTCCTCATATAAACTTGTCACCTTTTCTCTCTCCGTGTCACTAAATAATCAGAATGGGATTATTTAGTGACACGGAGAGAGAAAAGAGAGAGAGAGAGAGAGAGAGAGAGTGACAGACAGAGAGAGCATCTCTGTCAGTGAAAGCGAGGCTCAGAATAAATGCCAAGTGTGATGTGTCAAGAACTTTATTGTCCGTGTGCAACAAGTGCACTGGTGTTCTGACTCAGTCCTGCCGAGCGCGGCTAAAATACAGCACCAGGTACGCACATAACCGAAAATATAATACAGTACATCACAAAATATACAACACAGCAACATTAGCAAAGATGCCAATAATAAGATGTGCCGGATCAAGTGCTATTTACTCTGTTGAATAATTAAAGTGGAAGCCATATTGTTAAATGAAAACCAGTGATTTAGTAGCCTTAGTATCCGATATGTGACCAGCTTTGTTCAGAATCTGGGGTCTGCGTTTCGCTAATTTAACATGATGAAGTTCAGTCCAATAAGCAGGTCCAATACAGACAGTCCAAGCAGGTCCAATACAACCAATCCAAGCAGGTCCAATACAGACAGTCCAAGCAGGTCCAATACAGACAGTCCAAGCAGGTCCAATACAACCAATCCAAGCAGGTCCAATACAGACAGTCCAAGCAGGTCCAATACAACCAATCCAAGCAGGTCCAATACAGATAATCCAAGCAGGTCCAATACAACCAATCCAAGCAGGTCCAATACAGACAGTCCAAGCAGGTCCAATACAGCCAATCCAAGCAGGTCCAATACAGACAATCCAAGCAGGTCCAATACAGACAGTCCAAGCAGGTCCAATACAGACAATCCAAGCAGGTCCAATACAGCCAATCCAAGCAGGTCCAATACAGATAATCCAAGCAGGTCCAATACAGACAATCCAAGCAGGTCCAATACAGCCAATCCAAGCAGGTATTTATGTGAAAGCACCACAGATAATAAAGCACAGTGTTGTAAATAGTTTGTGATAAAGAGGGATTTGGACATGATGTGTGTATGTGCTAGCTTTATCTTGTCCAGTATTTACTGTAAGCCATGTTATGGTGTAAGTAGATAAGGAATTGACCTGATTAGACAGCTATAACACTTGGTAGAGTAATGATTGCAGACGCTGTGTGTGTGTGTGTGTGTGCGTGCACTGGTTGTGTAAATCGCACCACCACAAGGGAATGGTTAATGACTCATTCCCTGCCCACTTAAGCGTGATTTGAGCGTGAGGGTCGTAATCAGTTGGTCTGGGAATATTATAGCATAAATTGGTCCTCTTCCAACACTTGAGTAGTCATTCCCATAATAAAATCTCATCTTACTCATTCTTCACTCCTCTTTTTAAACTCGTGTTGTCCCTAAATAAAATTACTGCTGTAATTACAAAGCCTAACCTTTCCTACAGCGAATAACCTATCTAATGCACCTCGAGTGATAACGAGTGATAACATGCTGAATTTATTAAAAGGGCTGAAACGTTGGTTTCTAAGGGCTTCCAGTGCACCTACATGGAGAAAGCGTGTGCTGATATTAGAGCTGTCTATAACTGTGAGCAGTGATACTAGCCTGAGATGTATTAGCATGATTCCAGGCTTCATCTGATGGAAAATCCGCATATACAGGAAGTCGGAGGGGAAGTGGAGTTCAGTCTAATCCAATTGTACTTGTTCAGAGCTTTTAACGATTTGTAGGCATTGTCACAAACAGGGCTGCATGACTAATCGCGAATTTTTATCATTATCGCCACGCGGGTTTCCACAGCGAACGCATCATGGATGGCTGCAATAAACGAAAGGCTTAAAAGTCAGAAATAATAGCTCAATAATAGCTCAAAGTCTATTACACGCTCAGCAGCCGAGCGACTTCTTTGTGCTGAAGATTTGGGTGTGTGTGTACGCGCACAGATCAGGTTATTAGGTCAGAACTGCAGAACTAAATCACTGGCACACACACACACACACAGACACACACCAGGACACCCAAACACACTATTATTAGGTATTAGAGTGAAAAGAGATGAGACCTGCGAGGTCAGTGCTGCGAAAACAACAGGCAGTGAGGCTGTAAGTGAGGGGGGGATTGCTATCGAAAATCAAAAGCAGTCTCGTTTCAAAGTTAGTGCAAACATGTCAGGCACTACTGGCTCCATTACCTTTAAATAAATAACTGCTTAAATAAATCATAAGAGTAGCTTTCCCCCTTGCTTGATTAAATATGTTACGTTCGACTCGGTTGCTCAGTAGTACCACTTTTTTTTTGTGGTAAAATGTAGCACAACATATATTCTCCATAAAGACGCATGACAGTAATTATGTTTATTTGCCTAGATGTAAGGAATATTGGCGTTATTACTGCCATTCCTACAGGTCTCGGGAAAGAGAACATCAGTTAATGGCTATGTGTAGCTTCCTGGGCCTGGTTAGGTCACTTTAACACCCTCTGGTGGCTACTTAGACAATTAAAAGCCTGGAGTGACTCCAAACTTCTCCTCACGCTGGACTTTTATACATATTAAACGATTTCATCTTAATTTATCTCATCACACATCATCATCTTTATCGCATATCAAGTCCAGCAGAGCTCCAGACGCAGATTGAGCGATCTAGATGTGACGGCGGCGAGGAAAAGCTCCCTGAGATGACGTGAGGAGGAACTCTTGAGAGGAACCAGACCCAGAAGTGATCGGAAACAGTCTTTCTTTCTCTTCGAACCTTTCAAACCTTCAGCTATTTCTGAAACGACGCACGAGTCTTAATTAATACAGAATTAATGACTGAATTAATGCGAATCCCGGTATATGGGTTTATAAGCATTCGAGGTAACGTAAGACGAAACAGAAACAGAACCGTATGATTAAAAAAGCTGATTTTTGAATATCAGAAGTGAACTTAATTATTCTTATTACAGCTGAAATAATTTTCCTTCAAGTTCATGGTGATCTAATATCACACTGCCAATTATGCTAATACGCTGAACCAGCTTGGCGTTATTAGATTGCTGTTATTCCATCTCTAATTTTTACTTTAGAGATCGTGACTATCAAGTAGTCTTATTAAACCAGTTTGTGTGCTCTAGCTCGCGGGGTGCTCTGGTAATAACTCATTGATAGTTTTAGCTTTTGGGACTGAGCCACTGAGCCATTGTGTCATTAGCTTAGCGTTTTTTTTTTCAGTCTTATGTTTTGAATCTGAATTTCTGAATTTCAGTTTGTTTGCACTGTGAATTTGACCCTGGAGCTGTCTGATTTATTGTACTGTAGATTTCGTAGTTAAATCATCAGTTTTGTTTTGTCTCAGCTTCTGTATTTTTTATTAATACTGATTGCCGACCTCCTGAAACCCTACACACACTGCGAACCTTACTGAACTGTACAAGACTCCAGTCCTGACTGTACATCATCTCCACTTTCCCTGCTCGAAAGGTCACTACCGCAAAAAAAAAAAACAAGGGGGGAAGATCTCTGGGACTTTCTGTTTCTCCTTATATTCCATCTCTGTTAAAAAAAATATCATTCCAGGTTGTAATGAAAGGCATCAGGAACAGCTTTAGGATTGGACTGCAACACAAAATGTGCTCAAGCAGCACAAATCTGAGTTTTTTTTTTTTTTTTTTTTTCCTGAAGGCATCAGGTGTCGAGAAAATCCTGCTAACAAGCCATTTTTCCCAGAACATCAAATGTCACCTTTTGCATTTGTGAGTGTGTCTGTCAGGGCTCTGCAGAGACACCCTGTCACATTTGATTCAGCAAATTACCGCACGCGGATGTGAAATCTGACTGGTGACAGCTAATTAAAACTTACAAACTAGTACGTGACTATTCCTTAATGCAGCTAACCTCTTCTACTGTGTGAGCAAGGTTTCACACCGATAAGAAAAGTTAGCAGCGATTAGCGTCAACAATGTCATTTAGTTCCCAGAGGATACAAATCATGTTTTTTTTTTTTTTGTGTTGCCTTAAATGAGGCAGAACAGAACAACAGCAATGAGGAAAAATAGAAAAGCAAGTCCAAAGAGTGGCTGAAAGATTATCGTTCAGAAAGATTACACGCCCAGAGAGACTCCTCGGATGGAAATATAGGCTACACGTGGAAAGAGTCACATCAGTGAAGGACAACACGTCCCAAAAGTATTTAGGCTGCAAGGACACATTTATCAACGCGGCACAACTCAATTATCCCTGAACAATACGGGAATGTAAGCCTCATCGGCATCACTTCCATCGCATACTTCTTACTGCCTGAGCAAATTTTGGACCGCTGATTTCTCTCTAGAAAACGGTCTTCAAAATCAGTCGTGGCCTAATGGTCTGAGAGTCGGACTTGTAACCTGAAGGTGAACCTGAAGGTGGTGGGTTGGAGTCTCGG
>CM074952.1:26070757-26081699 GCA_037577455.1 Pangasius macronema
GGCCAAGTTTACTTCAGCTGGTTGGCTTCATTCATGCATTTCACCAATCATTTGGCAGTTTACTAAAGCAGGGAATTACTTCTTGTCAAACTGTGTGCTTGTGGAAAGGAAAGACAACACAGACAAACTCTCCATTTTTATTGAGACCAACACCCAAGCCTGAGACAAGTCCAAGCCCAAATCCAAATAACTCTGAGACAAGTCCAAGCCCAAATCCAAATAGCTCTGAGACAAGTCCAAGCCCAAATCCAAATAGCTCTGAGACAAGTCCAAGCCCAAATCCAAATAACTCTGAGACAAGTCCAAGCCCAAATCCAAATAGCTCTGAGACAAGTCCAAGCCCAAATCCAAATAGCTCTGAGACAAGTCCAAGTGAAAACAGAAAACGTCTTGAGAACGGACTCAAGTCCTGTAGCACTAGAATTTAAAGCTGCACAGTCATAATGTTTTAGCTTATGATTTTAAATAGTAAACAGCTTTTTTGAAGGATGTCCATGGATTTGTTTTTACTTGTAGTCAAAGATACACGTGGCACATCAGGAAGTAGAAAGCCTGAGTTAGTTTCTAACTAAAAATACTACAGTAATGCTAAATTGAATAATACATTCAAATTTATAAGACTTTTAACTCTAGAGATTGTCACAAGGCAAATATAATGAAATCCAGTTGTAGGTTTAGATCCCTAATGAACAATCCAGATGTGACAGTGGTGAAGGAAAAACACGTGAGTAAGAAACCTTGAGATCATAACTCATTCCAGTGTGCAGGTGTAGAGGAGTGAAGATAAACAGTGCTGTGTGTGCCACAGATTGGGAATAAGAGTCCTGGGATGAGCAGCAGGACAGTGTTTATGATTACAGCAGCAGCTCTTAGCTGCAAACCTACAGCATCCAGCTGAAATTAAACACTCAAGCTTTCGATATACTGAAGGAGATCATCAGATGGGATCCTTTATACCTGCCATGATGACGTGCCAGGTTCAGTTACTGTGAGAAGGTCACTATCAGATACTCAGAGCTGTGATATAGCAATAATATCAAATATAAAATATATATATGTATATATATCTGTACATCCCCAACAGCAGCACATCCTCCTGAGAAATCCACAACGCACTCTCTTCTCCTCTTCTATGCCTCGGCTGACCTTTTGTGTCTCCAGCTCATATCATCACACCCAGATTAGGAGGCACTTTGGTCTGACTGACAGACTCTATCCCGAGTCCATTAAGCTCCAATCGTTTATTTGTTCCATTTCTCTCGGATGTAGTACTCGACATCAGGCAGTAAAGGTATACATTTATTCAAGGACCTGCTCATTGATAAAAAAAAAAATTCTCTATATTCCAGTAGAAATTTTATTCCACTCTGATAACTACAGGTATGTCGTTTTTTTTAGGGGGGGAAAAAAAATCACGTTTTCCAACGAGCCATCCGTCACACCCGTCTGAGAACGGCATTACACGGCATTACACGTTTCTATAGCAACAGCTCATTCACAGCGACTGACGTGGTGAAGTTTTCCATAAGGAGATGCTCATTTAACATTTATGGAAGGAGTCTCCAGTGTCAGCGCTTTATAACAGTCAAAGGACAGAGGAATTTACGTTTATCATCTTCGGGACTCACACTCGTGATCAGTTTTCCGTTGCGCCACTCGAGAAAACACACAGTCCATCTTTAAGTAGAAAAAAAAGTCTCACTCTTATTAAAATAAGAAATATCTTTTTTTTTCTTTTTTTTTTTGCAATATGGCACACGTTAATAATTTCACTAAGCTCGTACCGAAGCCGATATAGCAGCAGCTCACTGTGTAAACACTGTGTTATTAATCAGGATATTTTCACTTTATGACTCGTTCTGTTCATTTTCTTTTATTGCTCTGTTTAATTATTTATTAACTAATAACTACTGGAATAAGATTAGAGCTCTGTAATACATGTGTGTGTGTGTGTGTGTGTGTGTGTGTGTGTGTGTGTGTGTGTGTGTGTGTGAGAGAGAGAGAGAGAGAGAGANTGTGTGTGTGTGTGTGTGTGTGTGTGTGTGTGTGTGTGTGTGTGTGTGTGTGTGTGTGTGTGGGTGAGAGAGAGAGAATCAGTACCAACTTAATGAACAGACATAGGTCTAATAAATGTGCGTGCGTGCGTGCGTGTGTGTGTGCGTGTGTGTGTGCGTGTGTGTGTGTGTGTGTGTATGTGTGTGTGTTCGATTCAGATCAGCTCATCCTGCAGTGGACTTAATGAAGTCCTTCAAACACAAGGATCACAACAGATCTCTTCTTTTTTCCCCAGCTAAAGCAGGAATGATCTGATCCTCGACGATGATTAAACAAATTCACTTTAAAACGTCGACGACTTCTTTTGTCTCGTCTTAAAAACCCCAACATCACTTTTTAATGTCACGAAACTGTTCCGCTCGCCTCTTCTCCAGCTTCCTCCCTGCCCCTGCTTTTCAATCTCACTGGTGTGTAGTCTGTCTCCCCTGTGCCATGTTCTACCGGTGCTCTAATACGTGTGTATTTTGGATGTGCCGTTATTAAAATGTTATGTTTCAGCGAGTCCCGAACACTATCACAGTTCAGAGGTGTACAAATGCAGTACAGTCCATGCAGGTCTGGGGCGTGTTATACCACAGCGATTTGCCAACCATGATAAGGTTTAATCTGCTAATGAATGACACGTCACACATTTTAGAGGCTTATAGTTAAGATTATATAATAAATCTCTCTCTCTCTCTCTCTCTCTCTCTCTCTCTTAGCTTGTCATTTTACCAAGAAACCGCAAAGCATAAACTCCTCTGTCCTAACCGTTTCCCCGTGACTGTTACAAAATGCTAACACTGGAGACTCCTTCCATAAATGTTAGTCTCCTTACAGGAAACTTCACCATATCAGCATCATCATATGAGTTTGATTGTTTGATTGAAGGACAGATTGTGCTGTTTGTTATGTCGGTATAAGCAGATGTCGTATCCTGGCTGTTACTCATAGCTTCACTCACAGTTGCTTATCTGACGAGCAGCAACTTCAACAAAAGAAAACGAAAAACTCCAACGGATTGACTTTCTGAAAACAAAATTAATTTAAAAGTAATATGCTCGATGCTGCGCCTATAACTCACGCTACTCATTCTGAATCGCCCCGCCTGCTCCACCGCACACATCAGCCTCTCTGTTCGGTGTTTGGCGCAGTAAGTTTCCGGAGGCGTAGCTACAGGACAGGCGAGGGAACTGGCCTTTGAGTTTCGAGTGATCCCCCTGAAGGCTGACACTACATCAGTGAACCACCTCAAAGAGCTCGAATCACAAAACTCGCCCAAAAACCTCTGACAGGTAATGTACCATGCTACACCAGGAACCAGGAAGAGTACTCGCCTGTCTGGAAAGAAAACGAAGAAGAAGAAGAAGAAGAAGAAGAAGAAGAAGAGGAAGAAGAAGAAGAGGAAAAGACGAAGCAGAAATATGGCAAGTGGTGGAGATAACCTGTTTCTCTCTCTCTCTATCTCTCTATCACACACACACACACACACACACACACTGTCTCTCACTATCTTTCCATCTCTCTTTCCCCTGGTTCACTTTATCCGGATCCTATATACTGAGTTTATATACAACCACAACAACTGTCTTTTAAAAGGTGGGTCTTAAAATAAAAACAACCAAAATACAGACAAGAACAACAGGCAAACTGGTCTTTTTGTTGTCCTTTAACAATGAGATTCCTCTGCTTTTTATTCCTCAAGCAACTCTAATACCTTATACAGAGTTTATATTTAGTCACTAGAGGTGAGCAGAGTAGGTTTATGGGTTCAACAAGTGAAAACATTTCAGTTGTGGTGCAGAAGTACGAGCATTTTTTTTATCTTCTTATCAATCAGCAGTGTTAGTGAAGAAGGATGGTCATGAACCTGAGATTTAACACTCGAATCTTTACGCTACTCAAAATACTCCCACACGGCTATTTAAATCTGATCAAGTTTGGTTATAGTCGTCTGCCTCTGCCATTTCTGCTACTGAAATACATTCTGACATCGCAGAAAGGACACGCAGACTGAGTGTAATTCAAGCCACAGTTAAGGTAGAATACACTCTCTGTGCGTGAAATACGAAATAAAACACAACCGAAGTCGATTATTTTACTATAAAAGCACATCCTGAAGTTCTTTACACCTCTAATACAACATCAACGTTTATACGTTTTACTTTGTTAAACAACACATTGTATAAATCTGTTCATTATGTGTCTTAGATTATGTGGATCATCTGATGTGGATCATACAAGTTCCCACAAGTGTATGAACTGTTGCTATAGAAACAATAACGTATTAGATATATTATTATGTTTACAAATAATTTTGCCCAGAGGTAGCACATATAGAGAAAAGAGCAGTGGGCCTAAAACAGAGCCTTGCGGGACACCAAACTTTACCTTAGTATGAGAAGAGAAGTCACCATTTACGTCTACACACTGATAGCGATCCGTCAGATAGGCCCTGAGCCAGGAGAGGGCCGTCCCCTTAATGCCTACTATGTTTTGTAGTCTATCGAGGGAACTGAAGGAACCACTTACTACTACTTTCCACCAATCAGATTCGAGCATTCAAACGTGCCGTGGTATAAATAAAACGAATCACCTTCTGACCAATCAGAATGATGCGTTTGGTTTGTACAGCTATTAAATTCTACTGAGAAGGTTTCAGGCCACCATAAATGCTGTTTACGGAGCACGTATGCTTTTTAAATCAATATTTGAACACAGAGTGTGTTAATGGATCGGACTCGGTCTAGCTCGGTGTCTTTGTTGGCTGATTAATTCATCAGCGCTCAACAGCCTTCAGTCTCTCTGTTTTTTTTTTTTTTTTTTTAAATTAGACCCATTGTCCTTGGATTTCTGGTTTTAAAGACTGCAGTGAGGGAAGCATTCAGGACGGGATCTTTTGTCCCTTTAAACACTCTTCTCAGTTAAGCTGTGTGTGTTTTTAAACCGGGTCTTTAGGACTGATACTGGATCTGTCTGTTATGCACATGGCTCACGTGTAGCCGCAGCCTTCACGTCAAGGAACCACGACTTACTCTGCCACGTGTCTTTCTTTCTCTTTCCCTGCCTTACTGAGTCCAGTCGATCCCTCCTTCTTTCCCCCTGCTGATACGACTCGTTAGCTCTCTCTATCCTCTCTCCACGCTCCTCTCTCTGTGAGGATGGACAGGAAAACAGAGATAAATGCGCTGTCACACACAAGTCACGCACAGCGAGGGTTAAATGAGGGAAAGAGCAGCACTCAGATGAAGGCCTTCACTCTTCTTTCAGGCAGATGTGGACGAGCCGGAGGGAAAAAACCCGGCGCGTGTATACAGAGAGCTAGACTAGCGTGTATATAAGTAGACATAATGTTTCTGTTGGATGGTAAATAATATTTAAAGTGTGAAATGCCAGCTTTAACTTGAGGCTGTTTACATTTATCCCGGATAAAGCGTATTGAAATAACTCCTTTTGTACAATGTTGATTCACTTCCAAGGAATTTCCACTCATATAAACATTTTTTATCATGTATCAGGAACAATTCTGAAAGGATTAGGAATTAAGGCTTCGACAGTCAACCAAGCGGGAATGATACGAACAACGAGGCGTTAAGAAGAACGTTCTTTTATACGAAGTGACGCTTTTCTCTTCTCTGATTGCAGCCACGCCCCTGTGATAGGACGTAGTGATTGCATTTCAGTGTAGCGTGACTGTAACGCACTGATGAAAGTGATGAAAATGCGACACGCTTTGCTGACACCCAGTCAGCATTTTTTTCCTCCCTAGTGTGGTCATGCCAGTTCCCACCCACTAGCTAACAATCACATGACAGCTACCAACCGGGGCAGAGCGAAGGCTAACACGTCCTTCCTCCGAGACACGTGAGGCGGACATCTGCATCTTTCCGTTCATGCTGCGTCACAGCGCAGTGTAACACACGTGGAGGAAAGCGATATCCGCCCTCTTCCACTTCCGTGAGCCCACAGACGCCCATGAATGGCTAGTGTCCATGCGATTGACAGGGGAGAGAGAGTATGCCCCGCCCACCCAGACAGCGCGGCTCATTTGGTGCTCTAGACGCCGGATTAGATGGCTCTGCCCTCATCAGGATTCGAACTCGCAATTTAATTCATGTTTTGCTTTTCAGCACGGAACATTTCCTACATGTCACAGATTATACCTTACGTGTGTTGCATTTCACGTTTTATTTATTTATTTTTTCCCCACTGGTGTAATTGCTTTTTTTTCATGTGAATATCTGCCATACATATGAAATTGCATTACAGTGTATTCGACTCTGACTTTCTGACACGCTGTTTCTGTGGCTGCGTATGAAACGTAGAGCACGGCGCCCGGTGTACAAGGCGACTACGTTTAACCCCGTAACCTGTGTTAATAATTGAAGTGTGTCAGCGCGTTAGGAGAATGAACGAGGAAGTGTGCAACGCGTCGTGGTTTATCGAGGTCTGTTTATTCTACGAGAACTTGGCCCTGGGTCAGATCTAATTGACCCGTTCTGTATGTTCGTGAACGAACTGATTTGTGTTTGTATTTCTCAGCTCTGTGTTTACCTGAGGGTCGAGTGTAACCAGGGAATAAAAACACTAGGACTCTGAATGCTTCTGCCTTAAACTTTAAGGTGTTTGATATCCCCGCTGTGGCATTTACACTCGTTCTGAGGCACACGTTTTGAGTAGCTAATAAACGGACACCTGGGTGTACATCTCCGTTCAGCTGTGCATAAGCTATTTGCATTTAGGATCAAGGGATTTTCCAGGCAATGATAGAATATTCGGAGATGTTCACAGAGCTCTATCACACGCTTGGGCACTCGCGCCTCGCACTCAGATAACGGATCGACTCAGCACGCTGCCTCGCCTCGAAATTCCTTGCTGTGGTATCAAGCTGCTTGTGTAAAAACATCTGTTTTCATCCCGGCTTTATGCAGGGAGAAGGACATTAACGCTTCCTGACTAACTGTGTCGTGACTCGTCTCTTGTGGCTTGTCAGCTGATTGGCTGCCATCCATCCAGCATGAATCTGAGCGAGTGATGACGATGCGTTAGGATTCCGAACGATTTTATACGGACAGTGATGAGGAAGGATACAAATCCTGTCTTTCTTTAACATTTGAATCTTTTCCTATCACTTAAATTCTTTCATTTGTAGCAGATTTTCTAGATGTAAAGACGCTTATTATGCGTTATTATTCTAGGTGTAAAGACGTTAGTATGCGTGTGTCATCGGTGAAATGGTGAAGTTTTCAGTTACAAGACGTTCCTGTAACATTTAGGGAAGGAGTCTCCAGTGTCAGAGCTTTGTAACAGCCGGAGGTAAAGCTGTGACTTTAAGTTTTCAGGACAGAGGAGTTTACGCTTTGTGTTTTTTCGGTAACATGACAAGCTGCAGGTTTTTATTTATTTATTTATTTTCTTCATAAGAGAGAATAAAGAGCGGCTGGTGAGAGAATAACGTTTATAGCTGCTATAGTGTAAGTGAGAACAGGAACTAACTTTAACATAACTATAAATCGTAACCGTTGTAAAATTACCGTGCTTTAAGAATAAAGAGTAAACCTTTGTGGCATGACGTTACAGGAGAATGGTCAGCTTTGCGGTGGCAGCAGTAACTCGGCTTGTCGATTGTTTTCCTATAACAGCACACACACGGAGTGTTTTATTCCTCACTTTATTGGATAAAGAGAAAGGGCGCGTTGCTGTGTTTGCCGATGCTGTGCGTATGATCCGAGCGCTGCTGCACTGCAACTCGTTATGAGCCTTGTTGCCCAGAGAAACACCGAGTCCCCTTTAAACTCTCGTCTAATGACTGGCACGACTCGTCTGAGGGGATTAGAATGACTCATCCCAGATCCAGGCTTGGATTTCTCTAGCTGCTATAAAAAAAAAAAACGCTAGAAATGAAATGGAGTAGAATAGAATTGATGCCGCTGGAACCGAGCGCGCAGCTGAAGAGCGCACGCTTCTCCTCCAGCCTCCTCGTACCACAGCTCCAGATCGATGCTCCAGAAGTTTCTCTTTCTTTAAACGAGTGATGGATGGCACAGAGTTAAAGTCGGCTCGAGCCTCTGAGCTGAGTGTAATCGATCCGCTCATACCCGTCTCGTACGCTCTGCAGTCCTGACCAAAGCTCACGTTACACCTTTATTGTCTCTCTGTCTCACGGCTTCATTCCGGATGAGTTGATTAGACTGTGTGTTATTAGAAGTTTGAAGTTCTAACGGGACGACAATATGACGTGTCAGAATATCACGGTATTAGTGGACCGTTTAATTAACCGCACAAGCTGCGTTATGATGTTATTATTTTTTTAATGAAATCTCTTCCACTCGTTAGAGACAGAGAGCAGCTGTGAGGAAAGATCACGCTCTAAAACAAAACACAACAAACAAACCGAACGGCGCAGTGACATATAGCCGTCGTGCTTGTAGCATTAAAGGCAGGCAGCGACGTGACGTTTTAACGTTTTAACGTTTTAACTGCACTTTTTCTTTTCTTTTCTTCCATTAGACACCGTTTTTCCCACTTTGCTTCTTGAAAGCAAATGCTGTTCATAAATGCCACGTACCTCACCCTCACCCTCACCCTCACCCTCACCCTCTCCTGACTCATCTGTGTAAAGGAAAATGACTAAGGAACTTAATTATTTTACAAATAAAACGAGAGCGTAGACGGAAATGCATTTTAAAATTTACGGTATTTTGAGAAAGACATCAGTCTGACGACACTCCGTGACTCGCCGCGAAACCCTGAAACCCGAAGCAGTTGTTTATTCTGCGCTTCTAATAAAGCAGAGAAAGAAAAGCAGCAGATTGGGTTTAGAGAGCTACATTCCGACAGAGCTCCAAACCCAAACACCTGATTACACTCATCACGTTGTCTGATCGTCTGCGTCACGCTGCGAGTCTCAGCTCATTTGCAGCTGGTTTTGTGATACAGTGCCTGGGTTTGATGATCATGCAGGAGAACTGGCCTGCGCAGTGGCGTCTCAGATCTCCCCGAGCTGCTGGGTGTGTGATTACTCTACGCTGAGCTGCAGTCTATTGATTCTCTAATAAACTCAGTTTGTACTTCTTTACTTATACAACACATTCGTTTTTATCTCTTTAGGGAAAGAATCTCCCCCTCGCACCGCGCCATTGTTTTACGCCTGTTATTAAAACTGACGATGAAAGGAACGCTGCTGTAAGGAGAGAGACTGTGATTACGTTCTGTCATTATTATTTTTATAAGAACCTGTGATACAATTCCACATGATATCTAATAATGCTGTAATTATATTCATTATAACTGCTTATAATGCGCTTACGAGAGGATGATGCGCCTCAGATAGGAGTGTGTGCTGTCAAAATCCCTCACTCACTCACTCACTCACTCACTCCATCTCACACTGACTCACTGACTCACTCCATCTCACACTCACTCACTCATTCGCTCACTCACTCACTCCATCTCACACTCACTCACTCACTCACTCACTCACTCACTCCATCTCACACTCACTCACTCACTCCATCTCACACTCACTCACTCATTCGCTCACTCACTCACTCACTCACTCACTCACTCACTCACTCACTCACTCACTCACTCTCACACTAACTCACTAACCCTAGCTCACTCATTCACTTGTCCACTGTCAGCTCACTCATTCACTAAATCATTCACTCACTCAATCACTCATTCACTAACTGTTTCACTCACTCATTCACAAACTGATTCACTCACTCATTCACTAACTGATTTATTCACTTACAGATTGACTCACTTATTCACTTATGCACTGATGTACTCACTTACCCCTAATTCACACACTAAGCAGCTGGCCTTGTAATCTAAAATGTGTGTTCGGCATATATGCAGACCACACACACACACCCACACACACACCCACACACACACACACACACACACACACACACACACACTGGTGTAATAAGGATGTTTTGATCAGATTAGCTGAAATGAAGCTGCGGCAGATGAAGTTGATGTTTGTGTTTGTTATCGAGTGTTGGAGGGCGACGGGAGGTTTAATAAACTCGGGGAATGAGTGGGGCAGGAGTGGTTCTGTTTAATTTCTTCCTGGAGCACTTTACTGTTACACACTATAGATTTACCCTCAGTAGCTTCACTCGTGCTTGCGCTACACACCGACGTGAGCGTGTTTGTCTCTGATTAACGACACTGGCAGCACTCTTCATCGATGCGAGGTGTTTGCCCAGACGGTATAGTGCCGTGTTCACAGTAGCAAAGAGACGTGTCACTACTGCCAGTCTCACACCTGGTGTTAACTTCCTGTGTGTGTTCACTTTCAGACATCACGTCCAGTATACCACAGTATACCATATACCCCGTATATACTGTATATATTTCACTTTCTATACCAGGACCGACACAAGGCCTGGAAACTGGTGTGCTAGACATGATTTCAGTTTAAAAAGCTGACAGCAGCGTACAGTGCAGAGACAGCAGGACCCTCCCTGGGGCTGAGATTATCCACGTCACCTGGAATGTAAACACAGTCCAGAGTTTCATGCTGAGAGTGAGACAGGCAGACCGACACTCTTCCTCTCTTTTATTCAACGCTCTTCTGCCTCATTAGCAATGTCTGTGTGTCTTTCTCAAATCTTCCCTGTCCCTTTTACACTCTATATCCTCCCTGTCTGTCTCTCTGATTCCTCCTCCCTGTCTGTATTTCTGTTTCTGCCTCCCTGTCTGTCTCTCTGATTCCTCCTCCCTGTCTGTATTTCTGTTTCTGCCTCCCTGTCTGTATTTCTGTTTCTGCCTCCCTGTCTGTATTTCTGTTTCTGCCTCCCTGTCTGTCTCTCTGTTTCTGCCTCCCTGTCTGTCTCTCTGATTCTGCCTCCCTGTCTGTATTTCTGTTTCTGCCTCCCTGTCTGTCTCTCTG
>CM074952.1:26103596-26118289 GCA_037577455.1 Pangasius macronema
GGCAGAGAGCGCTGGTCATTCACTCCCCCACCTACAATCCCTGCCGGACCCGAGACTCGAACCCACCACCTTCAAGTCCGACTCTCAGAATATAATGATTATTCCTGATACTGTATCTTTATACATAATTAAATAGCACGATGAACTTCATTCAGACCAAAGTTCAGAAGTCAGGAGAGCTTGTGAAAAGAGTGTCCAGGATCAAAAGAAGAGCTTTAAAACGAGTTAAGGTCATTAGGGCTGTAGCAGGCTGACTGGGATGTTATAAGGACGTAGTACTTTGTTTATGCGAGTTTGAACACACGCATTCTTATTAGCATTTATACTACAGTCCCATTAACATTCCACATAGACGGATTAATAAAATGTTACGTTTATGGAAGGAGTCTCCAGCGTCAGAGGTCAAGCTGTAACGTTAAGTTTTCAGACATCTTCAGGACAGACCAGTTTACGCCTTTTTCTTGAGGACTTTCCACAACGTTCAATGGACAAAAAAATACAAACGGAATCTTTGGGAAATCGCTGTGGCGCAAGAGAAATAAAACAGTACTTGTGTCTTTATTACAAGTTATTACTGGAGCGAGTTCTTATAACGGGACGAAGGTCAAACCTGGTTTAGATCATTTGGGTTAATACCCACTGACACGTGAGGCTTTATTTCAGAGCAGCCCCACCAGCCTCCTGCGCCGATTCCTCACGTGGCGCAGCGTGGAAAAGCGTTTCAGCCCGGCGGTCTGAGTCGAGAGCGCGTATAACACATCCTGTGGCAAACTTCAAAAACAGCAATCACCCAGTGCCCGAAGTAAACACTCCAGCTCCTGTGAGTTTACCACCAGCCTTCTGAGCTGCTTATCTACACACACACACACACACACACACACACACACACACACACACACGCACACACACACATCATGTCTTGCCTGGCAGTTTGCACACATTATAAATGTACATGACCTGCATTCTGACAGGGTGTTTAAAACGCCAGCCTGTTGGCCCTCTGTTCACCCACACAGGGTCAGCGCTGAGGCTGGTGCCATGCAGCCAACTACAGACCTTTTAACAAACAGCTTTCAGGGGCCAAATCACTCCATTACATGCAGGACTTTACAAATGCACAGAATTAAAATAGCAACAACACGAAAGAAACCCGCAAGTTTCAGTGAAGACTTTTAGACTTCTACACACAACCCCAAGACCTCCTCATGGACAACAATCACGTTACAGAAAACTCCATGCTGGTGTGTCTTACAGGGAAGCATCACTGCAAATGAACCCAAAAGTTCTTCTCATCACCTTCATCCATTAAAGAAAGATTTCCGCCCTAGTAGGCGTGGTTTCCTCCAGCGTGACTCCGCCCCCAACCCCCATCCACAGAGCACAACGGCTCCCCGGATGATATGATGAGGATGAAAATGATGTAAATCGCATGCCTTTGGAATCGACAGAACCCGGCTGAACACGGACGGGAGATTCTGGAGCGACACGTTAGACAGCGGTGTGCACCATCATCATCACCATCATCTTCATCATCATCATCATCTTCATCTTCATCATCAAGGCCGAGTGAGAAAGAAGTTGGAGCTGATCAGACAGTAATCCCGTAGATCGTTCTACTTGATTTCTTCTTCTTCTTCTTCTTCTTCTTCTTCTTCTTCTTCTTCTTCTTCTTCTTCTTTGGGCTTTTCCCTTCAGGGGTCTCCACAGCGATCATCGCTCTCCACCTATCCCTATCTTCTGCATCCTCAGTTCTACTTGAGTTCTAGTCCCGCCCGAATCTTCTCAGCTCTTTCTTTTGCACTCGATGGTAGATTTACCACAGAAGCCGTAGCTTGTAGCTAATTCTGCAGATAACTCCAGGGATTTAGGAGCAATCAGCTTCTAAGTATGACATGATGATGGACCAGGAGGCTAGATGTCATAATCAGACTTTTGAAGCTCCGTCCACTCGTACGTATATTTTTGTTTGTTGTTGTTTCCTGTTCACATGGAGGTGGAGAAATTTTAAACCTGCATTTTCACTGGTTTTGGAGCAGAATAACGTTTAGCGCGGCTGCTGTCCAGGCTCTTACCGTGCGGTTTAGTGATTTTACTGCACATGAGCAGAAACTCTGGACGCTCTGTGTACATATGCATGTATATAACTTTAAGCCACAGTTCCATCTCATCGTCATGTTTCTGTCTTTTCTTTGTTTTAGACTTTTTGGCCATGTTTGTATCCTTTTACTGGATTTCAGACTCTCTGCCTGCCAATACGCAGCTTGCTATTTTCGACACATTTTACAGAACATTTTTATGACGCAATATCGCTACCTACCGAGCCGGAGTGCTCACGCGAGCGTTTTCAACTGTTTTTTTTTGCCTTTTGGCGTGGATGGAGTTCATTTCGAAAGCACTCTTCATGTAGACGGGAATTTATTAGAATTTTGAGGGTTCTGTATTTCTCAGAAGGTACGTACGCGTGGCCAGGGACTGAGTTCGGAAATAGCCACAGTCGTCATTCCTGCCGCAGCAGGAACTCTTGTTCCTGGGTTGAAATCCTCTTCTCCCTCTTCAAACCTCATTCATTTTTAATAGCGTAACATAACAAGAACACTTGAGTTGTTGTCATGGGAACAGACTGACTCCACCCAAAAGCTCAGAAGTTACCAGTCTCTCATTTTCACCTTTTTCCATCAGCAGCTTTTTTTTTTTTTTTTTTCCCGCTGAAGATTTTCAGCTCGCTGTTTCCTTTATTATAGTCTCTAAAGTCAATAAACCTCCAGATAAGTTGCAGAGAACAACTCAGTCCTTCCTCTCTCTCTCTCTCTCTCTCTCTCTCTCTCTCTCTCTCTCTCTCCTCCATAGCTGATCTAATAGGTGTATAGTTATAGGGCACGGCGATCGGCTGTGCATCGACTCCGCCGCGTGTAATCTTTTTCTATCGAGCAGAGGAAAGTCATTTCGCTTTTATGTTTTTATGCTTCACCTTTTCTCCATCTCTAATCTCTCTAATAGCCATTACATTCTCCCAGGGCACGGCGTAACAGCGGCGCACGTTGCAATAAGCATTTCAGTGTAGATCGATAGCTAAATGTTCATACCTCCTACTCTGAGTGTGTAATATCCGCTCTCTCTCTCTATCTCTCTCTCTCTCTCTCTCTCTCTCTGTGTGTGTGTGTGTGTGTGTGTGCCGCAGGGGACGGAAAGGAAGTTCCTAAGATCCTTTAATATGTTTGGTGTACGAGTCTTTCTTTAGAGTTAGCTCTCTGGAGTTGAATCACAAAAGAGCAACACTGACCTCAAATTAACTTAAAAAATGCATTTTTCTTGCATGATATCGACTCAAATCTGACAGTTTGATGTAACCACAATACGTTGAAAATTCATGTTTTACGCCGTACACACACTCAACCAACACAAATCCGATATCATTCCCTCGTTAATTAATAGCATTGTTACTATGGATGGCGCCGATCTGACACCCAGTCGTGATATCGCGCCAATACCAACAAAAACGGAGGATCATGTCATGGCACCGTTATTGTATGATGGAAGACTGTGCTTTAAAGGATTAAATAACAGATTGATCTCATCATATCATCACTCCTACTGCTGTCAGACGTCCGGCTGAAGTGCACACGTGCGTTACACCTTCACTGAATTGTACTATACAGTATGAAAATAGCTACAGCTTGAATGCGAGTGCTTGTGTTTAAAGGTGATGGTCAAGACTCTATTACTGTTACTATAAAACCCCGTCTTGGACGCTTGTACTCAAGACAACTCTAGCAACCTGACAGGTGTGAACTACACACAGGTGATTGTAGTAATCAGAATGACACACACAGAAAACTCCGCTTTTAAGCAGGTGCGTAAGCCGACTCTGAATACGAGGAACTTTCCCCAAGTAAACCTTAAGATAACTTTTGGCCTGGTAGTGGAAGTGACGGCGTTTTCTTTTCTTTTTCATCTGGAGCATTTTCCAGCACTGACGCAGCCACACCACTTAAAAAATGATAAATTTTATGTTATTTTACTTTATTTTTTACAGCATTCGTAAACCAAATCCCACCACCACTCTCTCTGCCGGCTAGTGAGGAAGAGAAGAAATAACATGCTTGTGGAAATGAAACTAATCTGTCCTGATTAACATAATTTGTTTCCAGCAGTCATTGTGCTGGTGTAATTAGGAGGGTTACGAGTCATTGGTGATTCAGTACAGCTCTGTATTAAGCTGGTTTGGATGTAAATGAAATCACGGGCCAAAGACGGAAATCAGATTGAGGAGAGACTACTACTGTCCTCGGGACATTGTGTATGAGGACAGAGAGAGAGAGAGAGAGAGAGAGAGAGACAGAGAGAGAGAGAGATGGCATTAAAGGAAAATACTCTACTCGTTTACTGGAAACAGGAAGCACAGTCGGTCTGTAATTATGAAGTTAAAAGAGACCAGATTTGTTTGTTCATTCAGATCAATGGAAATGGTCACAATTTGTCTGACACGGACTCCACAACAAAAAAAACCCCGACGCCCTAACCTCCTGTCACATGACCTTCACTCGGAGCGTGCGATCCAGAGTTATGTAAAAGCCAGCGAGATTTAATAACAGTACGAGGCATGAGCCGAGCCGCTCTGAATCTGATCATCGTGGAGGTTTTTCATATGCCGTGAGGTTATGAAATCCTGCAGGAGTAATCCCGGCGCTCATCCCCGCCTCCTTTGGTCCAGGTTCTTTCAAATTCTGTGTTCGGGATGGAACTTGTCGTGTAGCACAGTTTTTTGTTTTGAAATGGAAATAGGCCGTGAGTTCAGGAAGTGTGTGAGTGTGTGTGTGTGTGTGTGTGTGTGTGTGTGTGTGTGTGTGTGTGTGTGTGTGTGTGTGTTGTTCAACAGGGCTGCGTTTACTCTTCATACAAATATCGTACATTTTTCTTTTTTTCACACAGAGTCTGAACTTAAAGTTACAGCTTTACCTCTGACACTGGAGACTCCTTCCATAAATGTTAAGCAAACGTCTCCTCACGTAAAACCACCATATCAGTGATTACACACGTTTACGTCCCCCAGAACGAGCTGTTACTATAGAAACGATAACGTATTACAGCGAGCGTGTTCGTATAAACCCGCGATAGTTGTGCAGCTGCAAATGGCTGCTGTTACAGAAAATTAATCAACACCTCACATCTGGCAAATCAGAATCCAGATTCAAAAAGTTTGTTCCAGGTTAAATTAGTTTTGCTTTTGCTTTCCACATCAGGGGCTGTAATGGAACCTATGTATTAACTTGAGCGCTTTTAAAAGCAGTGTGTTTTATCCTAATTGTATACCAGAATAATTCAGAAAGCAGTTGAGCACTAAAAGCATGGCCTGAAACGCAAGCAATCCCAAACGGCTGCTTCTGCAGTTCAAGCCTTTCAAATATTTAAGAACAACAAGCTTTTAAAAAGGCATGGCCTCTCTGTGTGGGTGTTACTGCGGAGTGAGGGACCCATCCAGCCTGGCAAATCATCTGCTGAGAGACGAGCATCAGATCCATAACATCCGGGAGATCCATCAGCCTGGCAGATCCTTCTACACTAGACATCTTGTGCATGTGAGCTCTTCGGTATCGTCTCTTCACGTGAACTCTTCGGTATCGTCTCTTCACATGGACTCTTCAGTATTGTCTCTTCACNCGTCTCTTCACGTGGACTCTTCGGTATCGTCTCTTCACGTGGACTCTTCGGTATCGTCTCCTCACGTGGACGCTTCGGTATCGTCTCTTCACGTGAACTCTTCAGTACCGTCTCTTCACGCGAGCTCTTCGGTACCGTCTCTTCACGTGAGCTCTTTGGTATTGTCTCTTCACGTGGACTCTTCGGTATCGTCTCTTCACGTGAGCTCTTATCGATTAGTAAGTAATAATAAGTGACTAAGTCATAGTAACTCAAGTCATATTAAGGAGATATATCATCACAAGTTCATAACAAGACGATATTGTATGATAATAACAAGTTATTAAGTCATAATAACAAGATACTATCCTGAAATAGTGAGATAGTGGCTCATAATAATGAGATATGTTGAAATAATGAGTTAATACGTCACTGAGATAATATCTAGAAATTAGTAAGTCATAATTATGAGATAATATCTTGAAATAATGAGTTAGTCATAATAATCATTTACTACCTCGTAATAAGAAGTCACTCTGTCATAATAATGAGCCAGTAAGCCATAATAACAAGATACTATCTTGAGGTAATGAGATAGTAGGATGTAATAATGAGATAACTTGCAATAATGAGCTGCTGGGTCATAATGATCAGATACGCTGAAACAGGACACTCAGTCACGGTAAGACGTTATCATGTTGTAATCATGAGCTGCCGCGTCGACATGACAAAACATGGTGCTGGAATAATGAGATAAAATAAAGCCAAAACCCTGACAGTAATGAAACTCCACACCTCGCGGTTCAGGGCTTTACAAGCGAGAAGAGTGATGATGCCGAAGCATCTCGGGCCGATACGTGCTGCAGAAGAGAACGAATCGAATCACTCCCTCACTCTTTATACACCGCTGACAGATTGACGGAATAAGCGGAATAGATCGACGTTAGATTCGATAGAAAACATCACCCGCCTAACCGCAGCTGCACCGCCGCGCTTTTACATGTACACTGCCGCGCCTTACGCGTACACGGCCGCGCTTTACGCGTACACGGCCGTGCTTTACATGTACACGGTGCACGTCGGAATCATCCGCGGGCCTCCGAGTAGACTCGGCGATTTCACCCTCCACCTTCGCCGTTCTTTCCACGCTCTCTTTATGCGTTTGTTTTGTTCACTCGCCACTGCACAGGCTGCAGAGCGTCCGCATGCTGAGCATCACAATGACACCAGAGCATCTCATCTATCCTTAATGAGAGAGGTAGAGAGTGTGTGTGTGTGTGTGTGTGTGTGTGTGTGTGTGTGTGTGTGTGTGCGTGTGTGTGTGTGTGTGTGTGCGTGCGCGCGATCACGCTCTTATGCACATGCTCATCAAGCAACAACATGGCTCATCTAGAATCAGACAACGCTCCGAGAGCCACAGCTTCATCTCCAAACCGCGCAGCATGACTGCACACATTACGGCGCCGCTGGCTCATTATGCACACTGCTGAGCAGCGCTGTTCGAGTCAAAGCACGGAGAAGGAAAAGGAGAAGAACTTCTCTACAGTCAGAATATCCACCTCATTTAAATAAGGTCACTCCTTTACACGCTTTCAGAAAGGACTTTCAGTTACCGTACTTCCCGGAGTATAACACACTCGGCTTGTTTTCTGACACCGTGAAAAGCTACGCCGTTAAACTCCACGTGTTTTGAGTCGGAGCTCCGTGTTTTAACGCCGATACGAGTATCCTCACTCTCTCTCAATCGCTTTTTTCCAATAAAAAACACGAGTCAATCGACATATAAGTCTGGAACGTAGGTCTTTTGAGCTCCCCGGTGTGAAGCCCCGCCCCCTTTCCTCACACATCACATTATTCATCTTTTGGCAGACGTTCATCATGCTGGACACGAGCGTAGCTTATATCAGACACACATTAGCATGGCCGCTTTCTCGAATCTGTAATGAGCGTCAGAGCGAATACTTTACATATCATTTTAATTATGATGATTAAAATGTCAAGTGATTAAAATAAGCGCCGTTTGTTTCTTTGCTCTCCGGCAGTGAACATGTCAGCAGTTTGGATACTTTCCCGGTTTCTACTTGGGATGCTAAAGAAGCGATTTGCGAAAGAATTATATAGAGATTGTGTTGTTTTACTGTTTATCGTTTGCGAGGAGTGAAACTGCGCCACGTCGCTTCGAACCTGAAATCACCAGAATCCTCAGTACAGACGGCGGACGGATCTGGGTGCAAAATGGCGCCTGTTACACATCTGCAGCGATCCTTTAACTGAAGATAAAACTCGTTCTTCTCTAAGCAGGCAGAATTTCGTGCGGTTTGTCTCACAGCGTGAGAAGCGCATCCAGCGACGCGGTGTTTATGGTTTAGCGTCGTCTGAAGACATCCGTATCCCGAGCACTTGCGAGTGATATATTTACGCCGGAATAGAGCAGCGTTATCTTTTACGCTCAGCTGTTTGTCCGGCTCTGCGGCCCCGTGATGAATTTGTGCATTATTAATAACTCGGTGCTCTTAAAGGTTACGATGATGTCGGCCGATTAAGCGCGAGGATTTACAGCACGGAGACAGCGTGGAGCCCTCGGTCCTGTGATTCACGTTAAGACCGATGTCTTCGCCGCTGCGCGTTAATCAGCGCCCCTTTAACTCGCTGCTTTGTGGTGGTGCGATGCCAAGCGCATGAATGTGCCCCCGCTGAGCTCTTTTATTTAGCACTAAACTGATCTCTGGCTCTTCCCTCTTAACCGCCTTTTACTAGCGGAGGTGCCAGATATTCTCACACCCCTCCACCAGACCTAGTGTGTGTGTTGCCAGGCACCGGGAGCAGAATCAGTCCAATGGCAACAGATTCGTGTCCAGTTCATTACTCTCTCTCTCTCTCTCTCTCTCTCTCGCTCTCTCTCTCTCTCTCTCTCTCTCGCTCTCTCTCTGGGCACTACTTCCTGTTCTGCTGTGCCAGTACCTCTCTCTGTTTATTCTCAGCCACTTCACTGACCGAATGAAGCCAGTGACTGCCTCAGGTTCGAGTCAGCGGCTGACACGGCAGGTTTCTGCTTAAGTTCTGGTTTTACGTCCGGTTCCCTGCCTTCTGCTTCTTCTGGAGGAATTTGTACTGAGCTAGGGAAATTCACGACTCATTTAATGGTGGACTCCGTCTCTCTTCTCTGCGTGTGGTGCTGTTATAGGAAAATAGTCCCCAGCACTGTGGTGTGATGAGGTAGAGTTACTGTTACCACCACTAAAGCTGATTACGTAACTATAGCAACACATCCTAAAGCAACACATCTCCTCCGTCCTGAAGATGCCAGGAAACTTACCTCTGACTTACAAAGTGCTGACACTGGAGACTCCTTCCTTAAATGTTAAATAAACATCTTCTTACACAAAATAAATTCAACAGCAGTGTGTTGAATGTTTACCTACTTTCCTGATCTCTAGCATTTCCAGTTTGATCATTATAGCTTGTTAGTTAACGAACACTATGCTCTGTTTAAGGAAATGGTGTGATGATCAGTTATTGGTCTGAGGATATAATCATTACTCTCTGTAGGAGATACACAATATGTTGAAACAGAAACCCACCTTCATTAATTATTCATGAATTCATGAACTCGTCCTAGAGGGAAAAAAAATCACCCACAGTTCCTGTTCCCATCTTCCTCCTGCTTCAGCTCCTCTCTGGACACGTGCCCAATTTTCGTTAATGGCCTCCTGGTGCCAGTTAGTCGGTATATTCAGTGCTGCGCTGCTGTAATGCAGGTTGGCCTGCAGTATTTTAAGCTGAAATGATTTCTGTTTGTGATTACGATGCTGTGATTCAATAAATCTCCCAGAGAAAAGCTCTGCAGGAGTGTGTGGTCGGAATGCTTACAGCGCACGATTTACATATTTCTCATTTAGATATCTTGCTTGCTGTTAAAGACTTTTAATGATAATTATTCACACATGATATATGGTGTAGTCCAAATTGAGACCGTCTGATTGTTATGACGTCATTTGCCATGAGCTTGGAATTAGAGGTGTGAGCGGGACTGTCTGAAAAAAGGTTAACCAATCTCACCTTCTCCTGTAGCCACTATTGACCAAACCCACTCACTCCCAAATGAATCCTGACCAGTCCCTCCTGCTCCCACAGACACTCTTGACCAATCCCGCAGACTCCCAAAGGATTGCTGACTAATCCCTCATGCTCCCACAGACACTCTTGACCAATCCCGCAGACTCCCAAAGGATTGCTGACTAATCCCTCATGCTCCCACAGACACTCTTGACCAATCCCGCAGATTCCCAAATGAATCCTGACCAGTCCCTCCTGCTCCCACAGACACTCTTGACCAATCCCGCAGATTCCCAAATGAATCCTGACTAATCCCTCATGCTCCCACAGACACTCTTGATCAGACTCGCCCAATCCCGGAGGAACTTTGACCAATCTTGCGCACTCCTGCCTGCACTCTTGACCAATCCCGCAGACCCTCAAACGAATCCTGATCAATCTCACCAACTTCTTGACATTCTTGTCCAATCCTTCCTGCTCCTGCAGACACTTGTGACCAATCCCACCCACTCCCAAAGAAATCCCAACCAATCTCATCTGCTCTCATGGACACTTTTAACCAATCCCACCTGCTCCTTAAGGAATTCTTAACCAATCCCATTTTCCAATGTTCTGGGACCTACCCTGATTGGTTAACTCTGTGCTTACTACTTAACTCCTGATTGGCTGACTCCAGCTTGCATGTGCAGTATGTTCTTGTCTGGAACTAATTCTTCATACAGCCTGTAAATATGTGTATTAGAATATCGCTTGTATGAAAGTGCACAAAAGTAGGGAGTACATCTCCATTTCTGTTTAAACCCAGCTCCTAAACTTACTTTTTTAAAACTCTATATCTAAATAAATGAGCTCAAACAGGTCGCAATTTAAAATGGCTTAGCAAGTCCCTAATTGGGTTTGACTTCTCTGCTTGTTAACCTCAGTCTGTCTTTTGGATTTACGATAATGGATTTATTCTGGATGAAAACATCTACCCCGGCTATCGATATCAATCGATTCATGGATAAGTCCAAATGAAGAGAGTCTGAAAGAGTCTCTTTACATCCTGAATATGAACGTCTGAATGACCTATCCCCGTAATCCTGTTTTAATAGATTTCCTGGCAGCTCGTGGATGAGTAATACTACTTTAGATCCATAATCAGTTATTACACAGTGACAAGCCAATTGCAGCATTAATTCATTAATACAAAGGTCCATTTAATTACTGCATATCAGGTGGGAGACTAAAGAAGATTAAGATTTCATTGTTAGCAGGAGCAAATAGGATTTTGTTATACGAGTCTAATATGAGGAGTCTTTATCTCTTGCTCTTCAGCGTGATTTGCAGACACGGTAAGAACTTCCTGCTAACGCTGAGAATAGGCGTGTTCATTTATCAATCCACTGACACCGATTCTTGTTTTAAAAAAAAAAAAAATCCAATGTATTGTTTGATGTTTCAAAAGCCAAGCATTGAGGAGGATTTACACATGCTGAACAGATGTTTCATTCTCGAGCAGCTGTTCACAGACGGAGCAAACGGTTGAGTGTAATGGCAATAGAAACATCTCTTTTAACCCTAAAGGCTCATGCTTTTGATGGTGGCGTAGAGGAAAGCTTAGCCTCCATTCTCCTCACGTAACCAATAACAAGCTGGCATCAGCCCCGAGTCGAGAGGTCGAAAATCCTGCAGCATTTTAATGCTCAGGACGTGCGCTGGACAACAGCCCAATCAGCGCTTACAGTTTTAATAGCGGGCAGACTGCAGAACACAAGGGCCATGTCCATTCCCTCAGCCAACATCTCCTTGTTATCAGATCCTCCTGCCAAGACTCTCAGAACCCTGTCGAGGTTTTGACGCCTGCGATTCAATGACCTTCTGCTCGTGTTTTGAAACAAGCCGGTACTTAACCGAGTAAGATAAGTTAATAATATCCACAGAAGCCTGCAGGCAGTTTGAGGACGCGGAGTGAAAAATGCTTTCAAGCACCGAAAGTTGCCTCACGGTTCGAGCGTAGAGTCTCACACAATGTCCTTACTGAAGATGACTCATCGTTCAACGAGGTTATCTGATTCAAATCCTATCCTACTCGACACGTGAACGCGTCCCTATAAAATGTCACTTATACTATATTGCATGTTTTAAACGGAATCCTAATCTCAGAGGCTCAAACTATGGTGGACATTTCTGTAGACTCAGTAGCATAAATTAAACAAATTACTCGATGGTTTAAATTCTTTATGCTGTTTCAAAGATTCTGCATAAAACGGGCCGTCTGTAGTGGCCTTCTGTTAGCACAGAATGCGCTAACAAATGTTCATTAGCATGAAGAGTCATGGGTGGGTAAGAAGCCATGAGGAAAGATTAGCGATCGTAGCATGGCTTGCCACTTCAGTTGAGCAGAAGTAGGTCAGCTCGTGTGGCTTTAATTACAGCCGCAAATCTAAGCGGATCGTTCCTGTTCAGGAGGATTTCTACACAACATCATGTGGGTTAAAGCGGTGAGAACTGCTTGGTTGGCAAAGATTATGGCGGTCCATGGACAGAGCAGCGGCTTACGCTCCGATATCTTCAAGCCTGTTTGATATATTCTCGGCGATGAGAGCTAATAAGAGTCCAAGAGAAAATCTGGTTTAATCGTCTCCAGCCACTCCATCCACCGCTTTTCCTCTCACTTCCTTTTTTCTTGAGATCCGTTAATAACCAGTACCAGGATTTGGGAATGGGGCGGTCCTGGCGAAAGTGTGCATCGTAGTGATTTATAGATTCTGAAAGCGTTAAGCGTAACACACCGACGCTGCCGTTTACTCCGGACTTCTGTTATTGAGGTAAAGAACAGTGTGGCGATGTGAGGAATAGGCGCTAGTGAGGAAACGCTAGCATGCTGCCTATAACGCAGGCGTGCGCCGAAAGAGAAAGGCTTTGGTGATAATTCTCGTCGTGATGACAGATCGTCGTGATGACAGATCGATGACCCCGCTTCTCATCATGACGTCGTGTGAACGCAGCCATGCTGGCAGAGAGAAGACGTTTATTTACCTCTGCTCTCTGAAATAATTTCATTGATTCTATCGAAGCCCCATCGTGAAAATTACCCGAGAAAAATGTGTAACGCCGTTCAGCCCTGGCACTTTACATCAAACACCTGAAACTGCTTTTCTTATAGACCTTAATTAGCTTTATTACATTCATAATGCCGTGCTGATTAGTCTAATTCACTATAATCTGTAAAAATAAGTGAGTCTGGTCTGTTTCACATCCCTCCCTCGTCAGTGATTTGGTGATATGGCTTACATCCACACAATTATAGCAAACACATGCTTTTCCCCTCAGCCTAATGGAGGCAGTTTAAAGGCGAGAGCACGCCGAGAGGTGAAATAAACGCCGATCTGAACCGAAGCGTATTCTCTTCGCCGTTTATATCTAATCCTCCTCGGCTCCTGGTTGGTCTGAGCCTCAGGTTGTTAGCACAGAGCGCACGTTTTGTCATTCGGACGTGGGCTGCGGTTACACGGGCGCCTTTTAATGTAGCGCGAGTTTATAAATGTTTCAGCGCGCTACCCCACGCTTCAGAGCCTAATTAGCTTGAGGAGGGAATGAGATATGAAAGTGTGTCATTGATACAAACGCAGTAAGTATCTGGTTTATCTCCAAATCCGAATCTGCCCTAGCTTTCGAACATTCCGGTCCCCGGTGTCCGAGCCGGAACTCTTTTTCCACTTCCTGGAGTCAGTGGTGCGGAAAAGCTCGAACTGCATCTCCGCATGCACCGGCTCTCGCCGCAGCTGCTTATTTTGCGCTTTCTGTATTCCTTCAGATCTCAGACACATCCCATCTGTGAAACAGATTCAGGACAGAAACGGAGACACGGCAGGGAGAGAATGAGTCGCAGCACGCGCGGGAAACACGCATCGCAACAAAATGCTCTGTTCTCCGTGATTTTATATCCGTCTGCTGCCTTCCTGAAGTCTTTTTACATAAAGAGCACATCAGGTGTATGAAGAGGGTTGAAAAATCAGCGCATGGCTGACGCAATGTGGGTCGAGGTTTCACTTTTATGTTCGTTCGCCCAGCTGCTCGCTCGGGAAGCAAATATAGTCTCGTACGTTACAACCTATTAGCTGTGGCTGAGTTGTTCCTGTCTTTAAAAAGCTTTATGTGATCAGTAGGCGAGGTGGACGTTAGCTAGTGCCGCCTGGGAAGCTTTACAAACACGTCAGGTCAGCCTTGACGATCTATCTATCTATCTGTCTATCTGTCTGTCTGTCTGTCTGTCTGTCTGTCTATCTGTCTGTCGGTCTATCCATCAGTACTCTCTTATTCTCTCCCCACACATCTGGAACATCAGCTTTATTCAGGATCGATCCGGCTCCACTTGACCTGGGCTGAGCTCTCACCTCAGCTTCACAGCAGCTTTAAAGCACTCGACTCTCCTCCGCCTCGCAACTCATCCACTTTCAGCTCCGGCTCAGGTCGTTGTCATGGCAGCCTCCGAGGTTTGTGTGTCACACCGAAAACCGGCGAAAGTGGGATTTCAATTCCTGCCTCGACCTACATAGGGAAATATTCAACACGGAAGAAATAGCTACGAACAAAATACTTACTCCTCTCTCTCTCTCTCTCTCTCTCTCTCTCTCTCTGTCTCTCTGTCACTCTCTCTCTCTGTCTCTCTCTCTCTGTCTCTCTCTCTCTCTCTCTCTGTTTCTCTCTCTGTTTCTCTCTCTCTCTCTCTGTCTCTCTCTCTCTCTCTCTCTCTCTCTGTCGCTCTTTCTCGTGGCTTGTATATTATATCGGCTTGTATGTTTGTTGCTCTGACATATTTCCCCGGTTTTATTCCTCTCCGCTCTCTCCATAACTTCGTTATGTTACAAAGGGCAGCTTTTGTGCTATAAAGGGAAATTGCAGTGTTTGTTTTTTTTTGTTTGTTTTTGACTAGTTAGCAGACTGCAGATGCTGAGTGAGCTTATTTCTGCCAAACGCAGGCTAGTACAAATATAGAATGTGTCAATAAACAGGCT
>CM074952.1:26132372-26146855 GCA_037577455.1 Pangasius macronema
GGATGGGTTAAATGCAGAGCACAAATTCCGAGTATGGGTCACCACACTTGGCCACAAAGTCACTTCACTTCACGTCTGCCCATGATAATCTGATTGGACGAGAGGCATTGCAAGAGTGCTTATACTGAGTGTATACAGCTAGCCGTGAGTGAGTGTAGCTTCTTCAGGAGCTGTAGATTTCCTCCAGCGAAGCAAAACTAAACAGAGCATTTGGCCATGTTGTGTCTGAAACGTCACTTACTACTATACTACACAGTTACTATGTCAGTTACGATATTAATTTCTCGTCTATAGAAATAAAAAGACGCTACACTTACCTAGCGGCTAGCGGACACTACGCGACGTTCAGTCTCTCAGAATCGCCGTACTGCTCACGCTACACAGCTTTAATCACTTGCGAGCCATCGTTTCGTGGACGTAGAAAGAGAAAATATCACAAAGAAAAAACCCTTCTACTTTAGGCCACGCCCACAAGATTAAATCTGAATGCAGTCTAAATGGAGAGACTGCACATTTGCATCCATCCATTTGCTTCTCCCCCGCAGTTGGTAAATAAAACAGCGAGAACGGACGGATCCCCTCCGCACGTCCCCCCGTCGATTCGTAGCGGCTCTCGGCGCTATGCTAATGCGATTGACCCGAGCGTTTACCCGTAATCGCTTTCTCACAGCGCTCGGAAATGCAGGATTGGAATATTAACCTGTTTAAAGTAATAGGACGGGGAAAAGTGCCTTTTTTCATTTCGCCCCGGTGCCTCTCCCAGGAGCGAGATGCCGGACCACCGGGAGATTAGACATTCACAGCTCCAGGCCCTGAGAGTCAAATTCTCATTTGTTTTTTTTTTCTTTCTGTTTTTTTTTTTTTCCTCATGCTGCAAAATCAATCTTGTTGTTTTCTGTTCAGGACGGAGGACGAGTCTTTTTCCTCTCACTTTTCCTGTTGTTCTTCTTCTCTGCCTTTTCCTGCATTGAACTATACTTTGTTTTTCTTTCTCAGATATTTTCCTTTTTTTTTTGTTCTCTCATTTTGTCATCTTTATTTTTGTGCTGTGCTGTGACCTCTAACGTGAGGGGTGTGTGTGTGTGTGTGTGTGTGTGTGTGTGTGTGTGTGTGTGTGTGGGTGGGTTGGACGTGTCTCTTGTCTTTGTTTCTCTCATTCTAAAGGTCAGTTCGGATGTTTTAAGTTGCATGAAATACCTGTAAGAAAATGCCGTACGCGTACGTGCGTGTGTGTGTGTGTGTGTGTGTCTGTGTGTGTGTGTGTGTGTGTGTGTCCTGCAAGGACCTGCACTGATTACAGTTTTCTTCATCACCTTCTTTTGCTCTTCATGCTCATAGATGGAGAAATAACTCTGTCCCCATCAGTGCACTGTTTCATTTCAGCACGTTTTCCACTCAGAACTGTTCAACCCGAATCCTTTCACTTTCACGCCCTCCTGTGCCCTTCCTCCACCTCCACATCCTCCACCTCCACCTTCCTCCACCTTCCTCCACCTTTACTCTTGCCCATGCATCTTCACTCCCTTCACTCGCCTCAGTGCCTCCAGTTTCGCTCCTCCCACTCTTATTTCCGTTCGACCCATACTCTGTATATTTATCTTAGTCTTTCTGTCTTTCTACCTCCACCATCGCCTTCACCTTCACCTTCTTCTCCTCCGTCTTTACTACCGTCACACTTCATTCCTCCATCTTCACTTCTTTCACTTTTCACTTGCTGCAAACACATTCCATCTCTCTGCTCTTACTCCCTTGGCCTTTATCGCTTCTGTCTTCACTCACTCCACCCATATTTTCCCTCTCACATCCTCCACCTTTATTCCCTCCATCCTGTCATTCCATACATAACACCTCCAACCCCCTTCCCTCCACATTTAATTCTTGTCTCGCATTCTTCGTCTTTATTCCCTCCGTCCTCCGTCTTCCACATTTCCATCCACTCTTATTTCTTCTCTCACCCTCCACCTTTCACCCCTTTATCCTCTGTCTTTGCACTTTTAGCACCTCCAACCTCACTTCCTCCACCCTTATTACGTCTCTTGTATGTAAGTCTCCACCTTTATTCCCTCCATCCTGTCTTTCATCTGTAATGCTCCATCCTTTTTTCCAGGCTACAAACAGCTCTTATTGCACATCTCTCACACCCTCCTTCTCACTCCTTCTATTCTTATTCCACTCATTCTTTCACGTCCTAGCCTTCCTGCCACTGTGTTCCTCCACCTTCACTCCCTGCCCTGTAGTCCTTCACCCTCAGTGCTTTCATGTCTGACACTTTTTTCCCCACTTCTCTCCACCCTCAGCTCCTCTTTCACCTCATCCTCCGAATCGTTGCTCTCACTCTGCATTGATTCAATCACACACACCAATTAAAGGCAATTTGCAGTCGGCATTAGAGAAAGCCTAGCTGGGAGGCGGCCAGTGAGCGCACTGTGTGTGTGTGTGTGTGTGTGTGTGTGTGGGCATATATGAGTACATGTAAATTTTATTACGTGCACACTCTCAGCTCCTTCATAAAGCCCTGAGATGATTACACACATTCATTAGTAACTGCAGGGAGAGGTTGGGTTCATGTCTCATCGGACGGCTCTCAGGAGCAACCAGCCGTCCTACAGTAACTTCTCACACAACCTCCTTTCTGAATCCGTACGAATCGGAGCAGAATTCCAGGATAAACGTGTTCAATCTAACGCGAGAGAGCCGGAGGCTTTATTGCAGCCGCTACATGCTAATAATCCTCTCCGATCACACACAGGCTAATCTGAGAGTGTTACACACAGAACAGCATACTGAGGAAAAAAAAGCTTCCAAACCAAGACCAGCACAACTTCGGGTTTTTCAAAGGTCATTTTTCTATCATCAGTTGTCCATCATGAACGATGTGCTGGGATTCACACTGTTCCTTTATCCGATTAGCCATTTAGCTTATTTCAGCATCAGCGAATATCCTCAGCCTGCTGAAACCTTCGTATCATGTTGCTGCATGATGTGCGACGCGGTTCGGGTGGCCATGGAGCAGCTAGCCCCGTCCCCAAATAAACCGCTAACGCTACGTTCAACTAACGGTCCTTAACTCGTAATTTCCGACCTCCGACTAGGAAGGAAACAAAGAAAAAGCCCTCTCTGTTAGGAATTCCTACTTGGGAACTCGAGATGGTTTCCTCAATCCCGAGTTCAGCAAAATCAACATGGCCGCTCACAGCACCAGAAGTAAACCCAGCAGCACTTCTTACCTTTAAATAAGTTATACAGGTGTTAGCTTTACACACAGTAAGCAAGTAGATCTTGGTGCACATGGAAAAAAAAACAAACTGGAATCTCTGGTACTCAAAATTTTAACGAGGTCCATGTTGTGGAAACGCGACGCACTTCCCAGTTCATACAGCGCCACGCTGACTGCGTACTGCATCAGTCGCTAATTTCTCATCGCTGTTATATTGTTATTCTTCTGCTCTCGTATAAGAATGCTCTGCACAGACTCCAGTTAGACCGCGTCATGTCACTGAGGTCGTATAATGGTTTTGCGCACGTGTACCCATCCTCATTTCTCTCTTGCGTCTCATCATTTCCTTATCCTAATTCCTAAAAAGGATCCCTTCGCTAACATTACTGCAGCTAGCGATCTGATTTGGCTAGCAACAGTACGAGTCGTTTGCATTGTAGACTCGAACTGCCCTCGTTAACAAAAACGTGAACATTTCTGTTTCTCCACATAGCACACGACATTGTGTCACTTCATGATCTGTACATCGCTGTTTCCGTAATAAATTTGACAACTAGAGATGCTAATTAGGAGGTAAAAATAAAGCTCAGAAACTTCCGAGGTCCAACTTGCGTTGTTTTTGTACCTTTACTCATTCCCATATAACCTCGTCTCTAACAGCGCTTTAGCTTTGCCCTGCTCTCAGACCACCTTCGTTTCACGCTCAGGATGCTTTTCCATGTAGACTACAAAACGTTTCTGGATGAAAAGAGAAACTAAAAGACGACGGTTCATAAATGGTTCGATAAATCGTTAAGCAAGGTAGCAGTTGATGCTAGCATTTTGATAACTAGCAAATATTAAAAAATGTTTCAAAGTAAATATACACAATGCTTTATGGAAAACATAACATGCTAAAAGCTTTTCTAAGCTGTGTATATATCCGGTCGCATTAGTGCTATCACTCATCCTTGCTTGAGAACAGAAAGACCCCTTTACGTTTTTTGGTGCATGTAAAGGTTTTGCAGAAATGATCGTAAGGTCAGAAGTGATAGAGCGTGAAGCCTATAACCTTCCTGCGGTGTACCTTTCGCACACAGTAACACAAAGCTTTGCCTGTGAGTGATGCAACACAACAGAGTGTTTTTTTTTAACTATAGGCATTGCGAAATGCAGCACAACAGTATTCCCTCGCTGTGAAATTGATGATGTTTGACATTTGATGATGTAGATCTTCAGACGGCTTTCACAGCACTGTTCCCGAGGGCAACGTCAGCAAGGGGGGGGGGGAGGGGGGGGTTGGGTCACTGTGACGCTGGATATATTTCACATAAATGTCACGCTCCTTACCTTGACCTGGTTAGAGCGGCAAGACTTCCTGGAAATAATTACTCATGTGCTCAGGCTCTAGTGGCGCTTCCTGGGAAATCTACCACCACGGAATTACTCTGGTTCTAAACCGAGCACATCCATGAAATCCGGATAACCGGCGAGCGCTGGTACTTCGCCAGGCCGCATTTCCTGCTTTCACCATGAGCTTATCTGAATGTCGAGCTGACTCAGGAGTGATACGCCAGAACTTAGACTGCTTTCAGCCATCATGGGTTTGTTTTGTTGTTTTTTTTCTCTTAACTGAGGCTTATGTGCTGAAACTCAACCCCATTTGACCCGGATTTCTTTTCTACCTGAAGAAGGAAGGATGTGTGAGTCTGTGTGTGTACCTGAGAAGCTTTTTCAACTTTTTTTCAACTTTTTTCACGGCCCTGCGCTTCCCTGATCAGAGCTCGCTCCTCATTAATAAGAAAAAGCAAAAAGCCAAATGTGCAGACATTCTGAGAGAAAAGCAGGAGACACTGATGACATTGCACATATTTCTACTTTCAGTGTCTCCTTCATTCTCCTCCCACATGGCCCCCCTGTCTGTCTGTCTGTCTGTCTGTCTGCCTGTCTGTCCGTCTGCCTGTCTGTCCGTCTGTCTGTCTGCCCGCCTGTCTGTCTGTCTGCCTGCCTGCCTGCCTGCCTGTCTGTCTGCCTGCCAGTCTGTCTGTCTGTCTGTCTGCCAGTCTGTCTGTCTGTCTGCCTGCCTGCCTGCCTGTCTGTCTGTCTGTCTGCCTATCTGTCTGTCTGCCTGTCTGCCCGCCTGCCTGCCTGTCTGTCCGCCTGTCTGCCTGTCTGTCTGTCTGTCTGTCTGTCTGTCTGCCAGTCTGTCTGCCTGCCTGTCTGTCTGACTGTCTGTGTGTCTGCCTGTCTGTCTGTCTGTCTGTCTGTCCGCCTGCCTGTCTGTCTGCCTGTCTGTCTGTCTGTCTGCCTGCCAGTCTGACTGTCTGCCAAATGCAATTACCCGCCGCTGTTTTCCAGCGGAATCTCCGGGTCTCCTCGTAAAAACTAGATGAGGCTGAATTGAATTCTTAATGCCCTTCCTCTCTGGCTTCGTCCTCCCCCGTGTTTACACTGACAGACTGCTGTAATTGGCAAACAGGGAAGTGCACAGAACCATTCCTCTTTCTTCATTATAGATCAGACACTTGGATTAACAATAAGAAGCGAGGTCTGCCTGCGGCCATCCCGGACCCACCAGGCCTGGCTCTGACTTAGCCGGATCTGTGAATGTTTGATAAAGCGCTCGACCGCCAACTCCGTGGGTTTACTCCGAGATCTGTTCTAACCTAAAACAAGAGATGATCAAAGATTCCGAGATTTGAGCCGGTGGGATTGGAAGATACAGTCTCCGAGATCTGAAGAATAATCGCTATTAAACACTCTGCGGTGCTGCGATAGGAAACCAATCAACAACTCCGAACTTGATTATTTTCCACATTTTATTTAACCGCATCATTTCCCTAATACCACAGCAAGAACGACACGGCACGAAAGATGACATCTTAAACCATGATTATCATGCTAACATCACATGCCCCCCCCCACCCCGCTCCATTTTCTCCCACTTTAGCCATTGCTAATTCCTGCCTGCTAGCTAGGTCTCCGTTGTTACACAATAGCTACCAATCTAACGTTCAACCAGATCATATCGCTTTGATTGACGGAGGAGAGATGAGAGCCGTCGTTCCCAGGACAATTATGCAATCTTGGACACCTTTAGGACTCAAACTTGTAATTTCCCGACAATGGAGCCAATCTGGAGCCGCGAAGGAAATTAGATATCGGCACATGCCTAGTTCGAATCTGTGAGGAGAGAAGAGATGGGAAATAGATGAAGAAACAGAACAAGTGAGGGGGAAAAGACACTCCAACATTTATATTATGTCAAAATGAGAGAGAGAGAGAGAGAGAGAGAGAGAGAGAGAGAGAGAGTAATTTTTCTCAGGTTACTTCAGGTCGCCTCAGGCTTAGCACCCACACACACACTCACACGCACACACACGCATACACACTTGTGTGCCAATTTGGGAGAAATGATAGAACAAATATTCATGAAATGGTTGAAAGGAGAGAAACATTGACTAAGTGTTACACTTCAGGAATTCTGATTGCTTTCTGATAATCACTCAGGAGATGGTTTGAAGGAGAAAAATGATTGAATTATTCATCATTTTGAAAAAGTGGGGGGTTTTCGCTCAGAGAGAGAGAGAGAGAGAGAGAGAGACAGACACAGTGAGAGTAAGTGAGAGAGAGAGAAAGAGAGAGAGAGAGAGGGAGAGAGAGAGAGAGAGAGAGACCGGATGGAGGAGTGAGTAGGAAGGGTTTCCTACTGTTTTGAGTAGGAAGGGTTTGAAATCTGACTTTTCACTTTTTAGTAAAATGAAACTTTATTTATAAAACACCTTCTACATGACGGCCACTTGTCTGTAAACACACGCAGAGTCGTCTCTCCTGTTTCTCTCGCCATGTTTCCTGTTCAAGTCCATCGCGACCTTCGACAGCTTCCCGATGCGGCCATGAGAACGATTTCAACACGTCCTTCTTTCGCCAAAGCCGTTCTTAAAGGCACTCTGAAAATCTAATATAAGCTAACTGTGAAAAAGTTTGGAAGACATTTCGCTAAAAAGTGTTGATTTCTCCTCTGCATGGAGACTCTTGGGATGTCCTGTATTTTCACTTTCCTACATTACCTGTTCTCTACCTAAAGAGAGCGATGCAGCGGCGCTTTATTCCTTTACCTCCTCATCTGCACACTCTGCTCAAACAGACCAGCTTCCAAAGCTCCATCGCGCTCGTCATCTCGTAGCTCGCCAACCGTCAGAGCCGAGCCTCGACCGCTGCGTATAGCCGCGCTGCATTCTGGGACTCTGAGTCCACCGGCGTCTCTGCAGCTTCCACTCTGGACTTCTCGTTGATAAGACGCTGAACGTGAGAAAAGAAGCTCGTCTGTTTTTATTACGTCTGAGATAAAAAGCTTTCTTCTACTGAATGCCGTGGGAACTGTGCTAGCAACGTCGTCCTGCTAAAAACACGCACCGGAATCGCTAAACACATCACAAATATTGTAATATAAACATATTTAATGTGTCTCAGGGTGGAGTTTTACATCATGAGCCGTAGAGGTAAGATAAAATAAGATAAACTTAACGGGAAGTTACTGTACTAGTGAGGCAACACAAAACGGTGAAGATAACAATGAAAAATATATAGATAGATAGATTCATACTAGTAATAACATCAAAGTAGACATGCAAGTCCAGAAATATAAGTGAAATGGAAATATTCTTTAAATTACTGTAACATGACCTCCTCTGTTGTGAATATAAGCCTACGCGCCATGTTGCTGTTCCACAGACGTCTGAAAGCCGAGACGTATATTAAAGCATACCGTTGTTTGGGACAATGGGAAAGCAGAAAGGAGGACGCAGGAGGAGCATTGTGATCAGTTCAATCAATTTCTGCTCTACAGTATATTTCAGAAACTATACGTCTGAGTGGCTGGGAAACAAGAAAACAAGAACAACCCTCAACAGCAAATAGAGCTGAGTGAAAGGAGAGAGAGGCTACGGCCCTGTGTACGGATATAATACACTTAATACACTGTGTGTGTGTGTGTGTGTGTGTGTGTGTGTGTTTTGCTCTCAGCGTGAATCTGAAATCATGACAAAATAATCACGGCAGCTTTGTGAGCGCTGTGTGTGTGTGTGTGTGTGTGTGTGTGTGTGTGTTTATTTATTTATTCCTGTTTCTGAAATGAAAATGAGCATCATTAATAGCGCGAGCAGATGCATGCGCCGCAGCACACGAGAGGTCAGCGCTGCCAAAACCTTTACATATGCATTTTCCCCTCTAGAAACACTTTTATTAGTGGGTGGAATAGGTTACGAAGGCGCGGGGTGGGTGGTGGTGGTGGGGGGGTGAATAAGCGTAACCATGACGACGAAACGCGAGGATGTGTGTGTTCGATCACACACTGATTTCACACGTTTCACATCACGGCTGTAACGAAGCGAATATCTCACCCGGCACCCCGATAATCATACAGGCTAGCTAGGGGAGCCGGTCGTCATGGTAACGCGACGTGCATCACGGGATTACTCCTTAACAAAGCGCTCTGTGCGTGTTACACGAGAACGATATGTCATGCTTTTTTTTATCCGTTTATTGCTACATTGAAATTGCTGCGATTAAAAGAGGAATGAAACAATCAGGGAGATTCTGTTCCAGAAAGAATAATTAACTTTGCAGTGGAGACAGTGTTGTATTTACACACCTTACACACCTTACACACCTTACACACCGCAGCGACATGCCATTACATTTAATAAAGCACGACGGTACTTTCTATCCATTTCTAGTTACATCTAATGTTCCACGAAACAACTTAGTTCCAGTTCTCACTTACGTTACAGCAGCTATAAACAGCCTGTCTTTATTCTCTCTCCTGAAGTAAACCACAAAGCGTGAACTCTTCTGTCCTGAAGATGTTAGAAAACGTAAACAGCTTCACCTCTGACACTGGAGACTCCTTCCTTAAATGTCAAATAAACGCATAAACAATAATCCGTTTATTATTAGTCTTTTGCTGAAAGCCTTCTCCAGCCTGATGAAGCTCCGGCGTCCGCTCTCTACCCTCCGCACAGAGCCCAGACGGAGCTCCGTGTCCAGCTCCCTGATGCGTTACAGCACTGGAGCTTGTTTTCTTTCTTTCTTTCTTTGTGTAATTGTGATGTGTTGCTCTGCTGCTGTGTGTCCTAACGCTGTATCATGTGTTAACTAGACGCTAATGAGATGAGAGGCTGCAGTCAGTGGGAGCAGTAATACCACGACACGGCCGTTAACGATCGAATGCTGAGCGTCCTTATTTCCTCTGTGTCAGGTCGTAATGTAGAGCCTAATCAGTGGCACACACACACACACACACACACACACACACGCTTAATATGTAGATGGTCATAACACACCGAACATGCCGTTATTGTCAGCGTGTTGTGATATCGATCGCTGTTAGGGGGAAAAAATAACTGTACAGGTCTCCTCGCTTCCCCTGAGGCACAAACCTAAAGGCAGAAAGTGTTTCTGAAGCTCTGACTGTGTTTTAAAAGTACAGTAAATTAAATCGGGTCTCGCTTTTCGCCAGAGGAGGTTGCGGTAATGTCATTATTCTTAAGGCAATTTGAAAAGAATAGCGTGCCAGTGTAATTTACACAAATTACCACTAATGTAACATGACAGACGCAGCACTCCAACATTAAACAGCACCACACACACACACACACACACACGCACACACACACACACACACACACACACACACACGCACACACACACAGTGCCTATTACGCCATTTCCAAACCGTCGCAGCTCTGCGTTTGATAAAGGACTGAAGTCATGGTTCACACCAATGATCAAAAACAGCACATTTCCAATCCGAGTGAAAAGGTCCCTTCCTAGTGAAGTATTTAAGCCAAGGGCTTAACTAAAGTTATAAAAGACACACTCTCGAGCCTCCACCACAATGACGAACCCGTTTGTGGTCTACATTTTAGGGTTTAGACCCGAACAGAAGTGATGTCCATGACGCTAAGGAGATGTTTTATCCAGGACACGTCTGTCATACTCGGCTCCAGATCCGGGCGACGCGACGCTATAACACTGACACCGCGATCGATCGCGTCTCGGTGCGTTTCCTTACACACTGCAGGCATCTGCTGTATTATTATAACCATTACAGACTGAACATTAGAGAGCCATGTGAGCAAAATATCATTCCATGCCTCTCAAAGGCATTTCCTCGATACCAGATATGCACCAGGAGATATAAAAGCAGGTCTGCGAACGATTTCCCAGAAATAGCGCCAGTAGTGTTGCATTCAAACATATGAACTGTTTGATGAAACTTTATTTAATGTCTACAACAAATACAATACAAAACGGCAGGATAAAGAAAACCAAATGCCGGGTACGATATCTAATACCGAGCGGTGCGACATAACGAAAATATACCAGCGCTCGAAGACATTACTTAGATTTACTTAGATTTAGACGTATAAGTAACTGAAGTATTAGGAGATGTAATCAGTAATGAAAGATGGATCAGCAATAATAGAGCACAAAGTCCTTGACCACAAAAGAGCCACAGATTGTTGGCAAGAGCACGAACTGGACTCCTGCCAGCTTGTATTTCATTTCAGTTCAGTTTAATTTAGTTTATTTATAATGCAGTTTTAATGACGCTCACTTAAATTCAGATCCTGGCTCTCCGGTTACGCTTAAAAGGTATACGTCTAATAAATGTGGGCATTAGCGATAAGCCCACTAATGGTTTAAAATAAATTCCACGTCATTTTTTCAAAAGACCGAGAAGCATACGTCCGTGTAGCGTTACGAGACACTGAAGCAGACCCACAGGAGACTGTAGTTTATTAATAATAACATTCAAACTGTTTTTTTTTAACTGCAGATATGCTAGCGCTAATGACGTGCTAGCGCAACACATAACAGGCTAATAAATCTAGACCGGCGAAGAGCAAAGAAACAAGCCGCTAATACGATGTGTGGCGCTAATACGGCTTCAAATATGGCAGCAAAAGAAAAATCAGACGCTAATTAAATGCAGGCAGATTTAGCGCAGAATTCGGGGTGTTCTCGGATATAATTAGCGCGTGTCTCGGTTGGTTAGAGCAGACTGAAACCCTCAGCGCTCCAGTCGTCCTCCCGTACTCATAAAAACCGTCCGTGTAGCCGGTGTGCCGTGCAACAGTCCGTCACGTCAAGCGGAAGTTTATTCATGCAGCCTACGATCACAAACGCGTCTCAGCGGGGTTTAAAATCGACAACCTCCAGCCTTCAGAGCCTCCATGATGACAGGCCAGAACTTTAAACAGTAACTACTCTTCATTTAGAAAGAAAGCGGGGGATGGATTGTGCGCGTGGCTCGATTGGGCGTGAGACGGGTCACGGATGCAGGGATGAAGAGGAAACGAAAGAGCTGCGGGTTTAATTAACGTCGAGTAATTAACGACGGGAGAAAGCGTTAGCGGGAATACAAGCGCACTCGACCTGTTCGTTTTCATTTAAAGCAACTGATCTTTAAGAGAAGATTACAAAGACAGCAGGAAGCTCCCTAAACACGGAACCGCAAGACCCGTGCAGAACCGAGCAGAACACGCAGTCAGTAAAAAGCCGATTATTTTCCTATAGCAGCATTTTATTCCTCTTATACCACAGCAACACGGCAATGAATGCAAATTTATATTTATTAAAGAACAAAACCTCATACTTTTATCCATTTAAGGTTACATTTAAGACGCAAAAAAAGTCAGTTCATCAAAACGCAGAAAAATGTAAACTCCTCCGTCCTGATGATGTCAGAAAGCGTAAAGCTGACACTTGAGACTCCTTCCGTAAATGTTACCCAAACGTCTCCTTACTTTAAACCTCACCATGTCAATAACTAGACACGTTTATCTTGAGCATCGTCCGTACGAGTCCCTGCGCATGTTACTATGGAAACGATAACGTCTTCGAACGAGCGCATTAATAATAAACCTGCGATTTGCGCTGCGCGTTCTGACCAGTCTGAGGCGTACGTAAGATTCATCGTGAACAGAACGATAAAAGAAGGCAGAATCACGGAGCGTCCGTGTTTAGCCAAGTCGACTTGGCTCTGACGAGGAGGAACCGCAGCCTTCGCTACGGACGGATTTGGGAAATTCCTGTCTGGCGAATTAAAGAGGCACAGTTGAGAGCGCTCTCATGTCATAACGATTTAATAAACTCTTCGGAGAAAGCGTGAGGTAATATTTCATTCCCTCTGAACTGAACGCCAGTCCCGGAGGACACAGTTAGGGTTGTTCAGAGTTGTGTTGAGTGTTTTAACGCGGCGTTTTGGTCATCCTGAGGCTGGCGTGAAGTTCCTGCGGATGGAAATTGTATTCCCCGAGCGAACTCGCCCAGGAACAACAGTGTGTGTCCACTTCAGCCATTGTGCCCTGTAGGAGACATACGATAGCGCTCAGACACCGGCTTATTGGATTTTATCTGCTGCTGTTTTGATTTTCCTCATACGGCCACCTGGGGACCCGCATCCCATTTCAGTTATCTCCTCATTATTTATAAAGGAAACCACCAGAGAGCAAGAGAGATAGATTAGACTTTACTTATTTTTTTTTTAAACTCTGTGTGAAAGTCTGGAGAAAGTAGCAACAACAACAAGCAGGCAGAATGTACGTTAAAGGCTCATCTTTTCATTACATACGATCAACTCATATATCGATTCTTCTGCAGATATTCCACACAATATCCGACAAAAAACTCGCTTGCTGTAACCAGGTTAAGTTTTAAAGCCTCTAAATGTTTACAGGAGAGAAGCAGCTTTATTCTCATTCCTGCTCGAGCAGCAACAACAACAGGAATAAACCAGCAGAGCCGGAGCACTGTGGAATGAATGAAAGCTCTCCTTAAGACACATGCTGACCAGCAAGACCTCGAAAAACCCCGCGAAACCCCTGCGAGCTGTCCTAAATAACACCAACCTTGATCTTGCAGGCCGTAATAAATTCACTCCTCTGAAATACACACCATACAGCGGAAATGGAAAGGCTAATTCTTCCTGCTGTCTTCCGAGCCGGAGGTCAGAGAGAGACGTACAACCAAGCGCAGGCCTTTTAAAGTATCTGCTGGACTATTTCTAATCTACAGGTAAAGTGCAAACGTCTAAGACCAGAATATTCAGCTACGTCTCATTTAGTTTTGATCATGGTTACAGAGAATAATAATAATAATAATTCAATTATAATATTAATTCAGTTTTAGCTGGATGTTTAGCAGCAGTGTCTGAGACAGTGGAGACATGTGAGCGTCCCTGACCCTGTTTATCAGCTATCTTCGGTTCGAGGCTGTGGGACTGACAAGCAGATGACTTGTTTACTCGTAATTGTTCTGATCCGTAGTTTTACTTTTAGCCAAGCGAGCGATTCCTACAGCAGCAGCACTTTTACTCAGCTCAGCGTGTTTGAAGGCTGAACAGGCGATAATGCTAAGCACACAGAGGACCTCTGCGACTCGAGATCGCGCGTTACTCATTAAGAGATGACTCCATTACTGTTTGAGTGAACTACGTATGTACAAAGAGGCACAGGATGAAACAGACGCGTCCCGTTTCCACCCGAAGCGCATGTTCTCTGCATCATCATCTCCAATCAGAATTACTCGCACACGTCTGGTTCCCGTGTGCACCCGGCGAGACACCGTTATTTATTTCCTTTCCATCAGAACCCTCAGAGCACTCAATCATACCTGAAGACATTTCATTTTTTTAAAGACAAAATCTCACCAGGTGCTGAATGACATGGATAAATAGGCCGGGTTTGCTCCAATGGATTATTTTTTACACCGCTATAAATCTTCTGTTGGACTTACGGGCAGGAAATATCTTTCATGTCCAACCTTTCATGCGTAGCTGCACCATACCGACTTCAGCTGTTTCATTTTGCCCGAACGGCTTGAACGATGCAGAGTTAGAATCAGCACCAGATACACCTTCACCCCAAGGTTAGCTTTCTGACAGAGCTTTCTTCTGCGGCTAACTCGGCATGTCCTGCTACAGAATCACGCCCGCACAGACGCTGTCCCCATCGCCCCAGCACACTCGGGATGGTTAGTCCCGCCCCCTGTCCTTATATGGGCAGTGTTTGGTGTTCTTGGCACCACGTTGTGGAGTTTGTTTATTACTCACACTTGTTGCTCGTCGTCCTCGTGTGTGTATGAGGTAAGCTGTTTAATTTCAGATGCCGCCTCACATTGGAAAAAAAGATGTTTGAGTCATGTTTGTACGAGACAGTGGTGAGAGCGGCCATGCTGTATGGTTTAGAGACAGTGGCACTGAGGAAGAGGCAGGAGTCAG
>CM074952.1:26153129-26165342 GCA_037577455.1 Pangasius macronema
CTCTCTCTCTCTCTCTCTCTCTCTCTCTCTCTCTCTCTCTCTCTCTCTCTCGCTCTCTCTCTCTCTCTCTCTCTCTCCCTCTCTCTCGCTCTCTCTCTCTCTCTCTCTCTCTGCAGTAATTAAGTGCAGAGCTGCGCTCTTTGTGTTCCATCGTGCTCTTAATCGCACATTTGCACGGGTCAGGAAGTAGCGTTAATGAACTGGGCTCGGCTCTGACAGGTGTAATTTTACGCATTAGGAGCAGATTGTCGGCGCTCGCTAAACTGGAAAGATTAAGTCCAGCGCCATAAGGCGGCTCAGCTTACACGAGCAGATATGTACACAAGTAAACATCTCGCTGAGCAGCATATGCGCGCCTGTTCACCAGGAAAAAAGCCTCGTCTGGACTCCTGCCTTATTAAATTTCACCCAACTGCTTATATTTTATTAGAGCAAAAAAAAAAATGGCCGGAGGTTCAGATTTTGAAAAGGAAGAACTTTCTGACGTTTTGATCAGTTCTTGGAAAATGTTTTAATAAAGTTTTTTTTTTACACCGCTTAATAAACTACAGGAGGAGCCCCTCGTTCTCGCTAACCCAAATCAGCGTAGAGCGCGATCCACCGCAGCGTGTCGTAACCAGGGAAACAGAAATAAACAAACCTAGCGCTCAAAGCCATCGCTGCTTACATCAGGCACGTTTCCTGACACACCCGTGTTAGGCCATTATAGCACGTAAAGCACACGTGTCTGATTCTCCAATCTACAGAAGACCCTTTGCTGCTTGAAGATTGAAAGAAAGGATTTTTTTTCTTTTATTTCTTCCTGTGAAGCGACTCCCACACACACTGCAGCAGGTCAGGACTGGAAAAACAAGCACACAAAGAAAGCAGGAGATTAGCAACCCCGGTAACGTTTAGCGTCTCACAGCTGTTTCTGCATATGGAGAAGATGAAAAGATGTTCCGAACAAAAATCACAGCACAAGCGACGCGACACGGAAGAAAAACACTCCGATTGTGCACTTACAGTCTCCTCTGTGCTCTGCATGTGCTCCACTTTCTACTACAACACGCCACTTCGCCGTTCCAGAGCAGCCTCCACACCAACACGCCGCTGTTTAAACGCCAAAACAAACATTTCTCACTCTCTCGCTGCCAACTTTCATTTCTTTGTAGAGTTATTTCTGCTCCACATGTTCAAGCCATTTTATTCCACCCCTCAGCTCACACTTACTAATTTGTAACATTCGCACGATTTCATTTGTAGACGTTACGAAGGTTCAGGTTCAGGTTCAGGTTCAGGTTATGGTTCAGGTTCAGGTTCAGGTTCAGGTTCAGGTTCAGGTTATGGACAGCGTTAGCGTTAGCACTCATTCTGCAGTTTTCTTTTTCTCCCGATTCATTCAAACAAAATCCGTCCACATCAGCGTCTTCGCTTGTTCAACTATTCAATAATGTTTTTTTTTTTTTAAAGAATTTCGAGCGGCTTCTTCTTCCTCACGCTCCTCCACTGCAGTAGGTTTCCACTTGCTTCTTTTTCTTTTCACTTTTCTCTTTCTATAATATCGTTCTGATCTTCCTGATTTACTTCACTCTGATAGCCTTCAGGTTTTACCGATAAAGTAACACACACACACACACACACACACACACACACACATACACACACACACAAAAAATCATCGAAAAATGGAAAAACACAGAAAATCGGTCACGACGCAGAAGAAGGTGGATGTAACACATTTTCTGAAGCTGATAATTAACTGCTGAGTTAAAACCAGGATTCGTTCACCAGGAAAATCCAATCATCCGTCTCTGCAGAGCGAAAAGTCCCCACCTGATCTAGCTCCTCCCATCTGGGCGGAGTCAAGTCAAAGGTGCAGCGGGTGGAGACGACTCTGTGTGTTTCAGGGTGTGTTAAGCGTGTTGTTTCATGTTAAGGTTAAGGTTTAGGAGTTAGGCTTGTAGGAGGAGTTGGATCAGTTCTAGCTCCACCCCGTAAGTCCACCTCAGTAACAGCCTGGACTGGAGGACCAACAGCGAGACGGTCTACAAGAAGGGTATGAGCAGACTCTACTTCCTGAGGAAACTCAGATCCTTCAGTGTATGGACCAAATTGGTGCAGACCTTCTACCAGGCTGTGATTGCAAGTACAGTATCGTTTGCTGCACTCAGGTGGGGGAGGTCGTAGTCTCGACCTCTACGATTCTTCGACTTAGGATCCGACGTTTGACCTGTGGGACCTCCACCACCACCTTTCCCGGATGGTGGACAATTTTGAGAGGATGATGGACAATAGCAAACACCCCCTCCATGCCACACTGGCCAAACAGCAGAGCTTCTTCTCCAGTAGACTACGGCAGCTTCGCTGTAGCAAAGAGAAGTACACGAAGTCATTCTCACCGACTGCTATCTGACTCTACGGTGAGACAACAACGAGGTCAGGGAGCTGCGTGGACATTGGAGACGATGGACATGTCTACTGATCCTTCATACTACTACACTGAAGGCTTGATAATAGCACCTTAAAGAGAAGGAAAGGTTCAGTTCAGGATTTCTGAGATTTTACATGAAGATTATTTGAGTATGAGCTGTTTTGTGTCGGCCATTTTGTCATCAAACAGTTTTTGTAGAAAAGCAGATTGTGTACAGATCACCGTGTTTGTTACAGATCAGGTTGTGTACAGATCACTGTGTTTGTTACAGATCAGGTTGTGTACTGATCACCGTGTTTGTTACAGATCAGGTTGTGTACAGATCACCGTGTTTGTTACAGATCAGGTTGTGTACTGATCACCGTGTTTGTTACAGATCAGGTTGTGTACNNTGTGTACAGATCACCGTGTTTGTTACAGATCAGGTTGTGTACTGATCACCGTGTTTGTTACAGATCAGGTTGTGTACTGATCACCGTGTTTGTTACAGATCAGGTTGTGTACTGATAACCGTGTTTGTTACAGATCAGGTTGTGTACAGATCACTGTGTTTGTTAGTGATGCACAGAATGACGATGCAGGCTTTGACTGTGGTGCAGTGCAGCCAATCAGAGGGCCCGTTATTAAGAAGTGTAAAAAGGCAGATGGTTTTTATCGTCTCTCATTAGAGAAAAATAGCAAAGACCACACATGGGTCAGGATCTGACTAATATCTAACTGAAGGACTTATTGATCACGTCTGAAAACGCAGCACGGTGTGATGTTACGCTGCTGAGGTCCGCCATGTTCTCTGCGGCAGGAAAACCGACGTGTCCAGCTCAGCAGTTGTTCGGTGCGGAGGCTTACTCTGAGTGATGTCACATGACACAGTGACTTTCCAGCAAACTGCAGACCACAAATCCGGTCAAAGCCTCCCAGTTTATCAGTGGAAACAGATGCTCTTTTATACTTCGTCTGCAATGTTTGTTTTTTTATTCATGTGCTGTTCAATATTCAAAGCAGTTAATTGTATTATACACAGCAGACCTTTCGCCCAATCATACGTCTGACCAATCCGATCATTCAACAGAACTGAGAGTTCTCCACCCACCATACGGACGGCCGAGTTTACAGCTCAGGAGTAATTAAGATCTTTTGTATCTTTTTGAAAAAGAAATCGAGAATTAGCTCAGTGTGAAAACTTTAATGCTATCAGTGTATCGGTACAGACACGACTTTATTACTTATAAATATCACATATCTGTTTAAAATCAGGCTACTTCTGTTGACGTGGGTATCAGACTTGGGCGTAGGCGTCTAAAGATTAAAGCCTGAAGTTCTTTACTGCGCTCCTTATCGACGTGGTTCTCTCAGGAGACTGATAGAAAGCTGCAGTCGTGATCAGATGAAGCTCTTGGACATGTGACACACTCTCAGAGACAGAGATCAGCACTAAATAAAGCATGTGTGATTTAATCCGCGTCCATGGGGACGACACACGCGCTAATCTGTCCAGCTGGCTGAGACTCTCTATCTGTCTTCTGAGGTCTCTCTCTCTCTCTCTCTCTCTCTCTCTCTCTCTCTTCTTATATCACTTTCTTCATCTTTACCTCATTTACCGTTCTGTCTATCACAACATTGCCACACTTGATTCTCTTACTTTTGGATAGTTTTCTCTTTCTCTCTCTCTCTCTCTCTCTCTCTCTCTCTCTCCGTCTGTCTCGCTGATGGACAGATGAGGTTGTGAAGCATGGATGGATGCACGTTGCACCAACCGCTCTCAGCTCCTTGCATTTATCACGCTCTCTCTCTTTCTCTCTCTCTCTCTCTCTCTCTCTCTCTCCGTCGTTTCTCAGCGGGGGAAATTTGATTAGGCGTGCTATTACCTGTGGCAGTGAGTCGCACCTACAGAGTTACAGATGAGTATGGGCCAGCGTGAAAGAGAGAAGGAACGAGGGAGGGAGATTAACTCGGTACAGAAAAAGGAGGATGTGTGAGACGGGAAAATATAGAGAGGCGCCATCGGGAAAACACTAAGGGTTACACTCTCTCTCTCTCTCTCTCTCTCTCTCTCTCTCTCTCTCTCTCTGTCTCTCTCTCTCTCTCTGCATTACACACACACACACACACACACACACACACACACACACACACACACACACACACACACACACTGATATGTGAAATTGAAGTCAATAAGTCGTGCTGCGTACGGCTCCAGAAAAGCTGCGCTGCTACACATTAAGCATAGCGCATCCTCTTTAAACCTCTTTTATTACATCAGCGTCATTCTCTCACTCTCACGCTGAGCTGAACTGTCTGTTATCACCATAACGTGCGAAACAGTACTCGAGTATTGAGTGAATAAGGGAGGTGTCCAGTGAGTGAGGCAGGACGAGCAAGGGAATTACTGTGGCAGGCACTGGCTGGAGGACTGATATTACTGTGGAGATCCACATGCTGCTCAGAGGAAGAAGAGAACATGGCCAGCTTCTTTCTTCTGGCAGATGATGTGCTAAATATCCTGAACATGGCCAAATCATTATTACACATCAAATATATTATTCACACAGTTTTCAGCCCGATTTGCATTTTTTTTTTTTTTTTGGAAATAAAATGAGAAAATTGATCTGCCAGTACAATAGAGTATTTTAAGCTTAAAATGAGCAGAATGTAAAGTGTAAAAAGAAATCCTGATGATGATGACTGACTGCTTTCTCTTGCTAAGGCGTCTTTTTTTGTAGTTTAATAAGTGTTTTCATCAGTGAGATTAACACAAGTCCTATTCAGAGTCCTCATCCTCATGGCACGGTTCTCAGCTTCTAGAGTTTTCTTAAGACGTGTTTTCTTACAGGACGGCGCGATGACGCAGTGGACAGTGTTGCTGTTTCACAGCTCCAGGGGTTCGGGGCGTAATAGCTGGACCATGAGGAATGTATTATATCCGGAGATCTCACTGACGGCATAATAAGAATGATGTGGGGCAAAAACTATTATTTGATGTCTATTTTTCTCAGGTGTTTCAAGTCCGTGATGCTCGACTGGTTTTATACCAAACAAACGCCAGTAAACGCCTCTGCTCCTTTCGCTGCACAGTGTGCGTTTGCTCTGTCTACTTTCAGTTTCTCCTCCAATCATATTTCTGGGAAATACCTCATTCTCATTGATTATACCCGTGGCTGTATTTCACCTGCGCCTCCCTAATCACTGCCGATGAAGCGTCGTGGAAGTGTGTGAGAAATATCAGCACGAACGCACACCAGATCCAGGAGGCGTGTCACTCTGGGCAATCACCTGATTACTGAGACTGTCACTGATTGGCTGCATGGATCTCCAGTCTGGGCGAGAAGAAAATCAGCCCGTGCCTCGCTTCTCACTTCTTCACACTGTTCACTACGAGTGTCAGTGTAGCACTCAGATCCACCAAACCCTAAAGATGATTCTTGGATGATCGGACTTGCACAGCTTAAATTAAAAAGTCTGAATTAAATTAACAATCTGCTATCCACATGAGTCGGGATCCTCTCAAGGCTTCTTCCTCATGTCTTCTCGGGGAGTTTTTCCTTTCCACCGTCGCCTCTGGCTTGCTCATTAGGCAGAAATATAAAACTACATCTATACCCGGGATTTCTGTAAAGTGGCTTTGTAACAATGTTCACAGTTTAGAGTGGTTTATAAAAAAAATTGAATTGAACTGGGTGCCAAAAAATGAAATGTGTCTTTTTTACTGATGCCTTTATATCTCCGAAAGACCATTTACACCAGCCACAGGCTGATCGTTCCTTTTTCTATTCTAGCATTCCCATTCAGGCTTTCTTCTGTTCAGATTCTAAACCTAAAGCTCCTCTGGTGAAGAAGAGATCTGTCTTCTTCATCATTTCCAGGAGTCAGATGCTGCTGCTGACTCCATGCCTATGGTTTGATCCAATCTCTGTGGCTTTACTGGCCACGGCGGCCATTTTAGCATGTTATAAAAGCCCAGAGTGACCCGCTACCTGTTAGCGTGCAGCTCTAAAAGCCGTCCTTCCTGTGCCGAACAAGTGTCGTTTCACACGGCGGAGGTTTTTACACAGCCGGGTTGGATTCCAATATGGGCTCACGGACGCTTGCTGTTACGAGGCCCGAGCAAGGTACTCTGGGTAATTGGAAATCCTGCAGGAACCATTTAAATGAACTCCAATCTTCTATTACATACATACACGAGCTTGTTATTTACTTCCTGCCGCATAAAATGTGACTCGGGAACCTTGGGAATTACAAAGGATGGACGTATAAGGTCTGGACAGGAGAACTTTCAAAAAAACAGCAAACTTACTTCAAAACCTTTCCATAACGCACGCACGTCTCCTGTTGCTTTAAAACGGCAGCACGTCAAAACAGGATGAAGTGTTATGGAGGAGTTAAACACCGGATGAGATTAATCAGTGGATTGCAATATACATATATAATCTCTTCATTTTACTGCTTCCGTTACGCACGTTAGATCAAAGGAACCTCGCCAGCGTTTGACTGGATAATGAATCGGAAATCTTAAAACCTAGAATGAAAACAGAGCAAATAAAACGTCATCACGTCACAGCCTCAGCATTTCTAGACTGCTAAAAACACACACAGGACAGGAAACACACCTGAAACACTGCCGTGGTTTAACTGAGTGCTCATAAGCTATAAGAGAAATAACAGAAAGCAATTTTTCCTTCCTTTACCAAGCGTTCTCTCCTGCTGGTCTCTGAGCGAGCGAAACTACTGACGACTGCAGCTTGTAGATTTACAGTGAAAAAGGAGTCCAGAGTGCACTTCAGCCAAACACTCTGGGTTATTTAACGCTGCCCGGAGACGCTGTGCTGGCTAAACGGTTTGTATCAAGGTCTAGGACGGCGCACATGCAGAAGATGGCAGGTCAGAGTGCTGCAGCGCTCGGACAAATTAAATAAAAGAAGAATTGACTGGTTTTGTCCTTCAGCTCGGCTAGGACTATTAGCGGGAAAGTCGCTTGTGTTTATCTGCCCTAAAGCTCAAATATTCCCCCTCAGATTCCACACAGTGGGCTTCTTCTGAGCTTATTATTCCTCAAAACCTTCAGTTAGCGCACTGTTAGCCACTAGCAGTAGTAGCTTGATGCTTTTTGATGCTTGTAGAAATGCGAGAACGTGCGTAAAGTTTAAGCTCACGTTGTGTATTCGGAATTCAGTGTGTCCTTGGGACTCTTCGCTCAGGATTGTGTTGTTAACTGAGTTTTTCTCCGTGACTCTGGGATCTGTACCCGTGTCTTGCTGTGGTCCTCACAGTCCTAGCGATCGCAGGCCCAGGGCTAAACAAATGGTTAATTTATTAGCCATTGCTCCAGGCAATTAAAGCTCCAGTCTCAGATTTTGGCAGCACAGGAACTGACTCAACTAAAAATTGTTAGTTAACATAATATAGTAATGTATTAAATAGTGAGCTAGTTAGCGACATTATATGGCCAAAAGTATGTGTACACCTCCTAATGGTTGAGCTCAGGTGTTCACCCGTTGCGTGAGATCAAGCACATGGCCATGCGTTCTCCACAGACAGGTACTGAAGAGCTCAGTGAAGGTAAACATGGCACTGTTACAGGACGCAACCTCTGCCACGAGTCAGTGCGTGAAATTTCTGCCCCGGAAAACTGGGAGTGCTATTATTGTGAAAGGGAAGCGTGTAGGAGCATAATGCACCTAATATTTTCCTGTGCGTTGTGTTTACATCACTGGCCTGGCTAGCAGCTGTATCTCCTCTCCCAGTTTGTTCCAGACATTAGATTTAACCTTTAGGAATGTCAGCGAGTCTAACAGTGGAAAAAAGAAAGACGGGAAAGAAAGAAAGAAAGCAGCTAAATGTACGTCAGTTGTTAGTCTGAATACCTTTTACACTACATCAAGTCAATTCTCCAGACATTTTTTTCCCCCACTGTGATTGAACGTTAACCCTTTGATATCACTCTGTGAGATCTCACTCGAGTCGAGTTTAGAGTCAGCTCAGCATCTTTTCAGACGCTGCCGATGCTGGAGCTGAACACGGCGTTAAAAGCTCCCAGACACTGCTGTACACATCGCAACCTCCATCCATCATTAAGCTAAGATTGCACCATCATTAAGCTATAAGCAGTTTCTGAGCCACGCTGAACTCCGAGTTAATCAGCGATTTCAGCCTCCAGCTCGTCCCCGCGAGAGCATCTTAACAACTGCTCCATCCTTAAACAGTGTACCATGACGCCCAGATTTATTATTTTGCACATCACGCTGATTTACTGACTCCCATCGTTAACAGCGTAGCTTAAAAAAGCACTGAAGCTGGAGATAGAGTGTGTATCCTGTGCGTTGATGTTAGCTGTGGCTCTGTTCGCACCTGCTATTAACATCTCTGTGTAAACACAGCCGTTTGCAGCGGGGAGCTCGAACGTTCATTAGCTGAATTCTGACTTACTGGTCAATTAGTAAATATTAGCTGTCTTACTACCCTTTCTGTGTCTTACTGCAAACATCCCGGACACGCAGTCTGGCCGTCCCGGTCGCCATGGTTACCGATCCGTCCATCGCCGAAGTTCTGCTTCCTGTTTGTGTTTCTTTTTCCATCTGCGCTCCAGCCGAATGGAGTTCAGCTGATCATACAGTGAATTCTGTACTAGAGAGAAGTGTGTGTGTGTGTGTGTGTGTGCGTGTGTGTGTGCGTGTGTGTGCGTGTGCGTGTGTGTGTGTGTTTGTTGTCCGTACTACTGTGTAGTTTAGTGATCTTGACATCTAATTTGCCAGAACTCTCAACGCGCCCTCTATTCCATTTACAGCATGAACTGTGTGTGTGTGTGTGTGTGTGTGTGTGTGTGTGTGTGTGTGTGTGTCCTGTTAGCCATAGGTGAAGTGAGAGAATTGACAATCACAATTACACACACAGAGCCTGCACACACACACACACACACACACGCACACACACGCACACACACACGCACACACACACACACACACTGATGTGTGTTTAATTGGTGCAGTTGTAATTCGCACTGAGCTCATTAGCTTAGAAAATGTGAGCTCATCAATGTGCTTAGAGGTTTCTCGCACACACACACACACAGGCGCGCGCACACACACACACACACACACACACACACACAGATAGAGGCAGTAATGTATTTTCGTGTGATGTATTTATGTGATTAAACATGTACTCATCACCCATACACCCGTGTGTGTGTGTGTGTGTGTGTGTGTGTGTGTGTGTGTGTTTTAGCCATCTGCTGTTACACTAATACAGCATTTAAAGTAAATTAAAGCAGTTTATGTGTAAGTTGATTATGAGACTACATTAGCAGCTCTACACAGCTGTTTGCAAAAGTTTTCACACCCTTACGACCAAATAGACCAGAGCAGGAATATCTGCGTTTCTGAGTGTGATATAAAATACTTTATATAAGAAAACCCATTTCCTGTTTATTCCTTTATCTCCTCATCAGAACTGTTGCCATTTCCTGCCTGCGTGTCTGAGCGTTATTTTCTCTCTTTGCTTTTTCTGTTATTTTGATATTTTTTTTCTTCACCTTTTTTTTTTGTTTTGTTTGATTTGTTCCTAAAGCGAGTGCTTACATCCTTCCTCTTCCTGACACACACAGAGCAGTTTAATATCTGATATAGAAGATATAAGGATCTTTAAAGCACGCTCAGGCTGACAGGTTTGAGGAAGGGATGAAGGAAAAGCAGCCTGCAGGCTTCTCTGTCCACTACAGTGGGTTTTTATGTCCATATCTTATGTCCATATTCTTCTCCAGCAAGTGTTTTTTTTTCTGTCCTCCTGCTAAAGAGCTATCCACCAGGAGTGATTAAGAAGCTGAAGAGCTCCAGCTGTGAGTTTACATTTACAGCATTTAGCAAACACTCTCATCCAGTGCGACTTACAGAAGAGCTGTAGAGTCTCCAGTGAAGAGCATCCTCACGCTGCGTAGCGTACATAAAGCAAATCCGGGGAGGAGTGACGGAAACCCTGTGGAGTTCGGTAAAGGAAAACCTTTGAGCTAAGCCTCTCCACACTCTTCCTCTTCTCCTTTTTCATCGTCGTTGTTTTAGCCATGATGACACGCACTGATATAAAGCATCGCACCAAACAAGCGGAAAGCTTTAACATGGTGCGGTTTCCGTTCCAGCAGTGCAGTGAGCGTGGCAGTCCTCACACTCTTCTTTTCATCTTCAGCTTAATGCCGAACGGCCCTGACACCACCGTCTTTACATCGCGCCATACACACTTTACACAATGCACGTGTTGTTATCCATCGTTTTGATCTCTCTCTGCAGTCTAACTGAGCACTCCATTCCGCAATCTCCATTCCGCAGTCTCCATTCCGCAGTCTCCATTCCGCAGTCTCCATTCCGCAGGAAATTTTGTCGGCCATTTTGCTTCGTACTCATTGTCGGAGGTTTTATTCTGAGAGTGAAACGAGCCTCTCATCAGGCCGAGTGGGTCAGGTACGCTGGGTGGAGCTACTGACCTCAGTGCTGCTGTGATAATATTCAGATAACTTGAGATTTTTTGGCGTTCACGGCTGTGAGACCACAACAACGGCAAAGACTTAGTGATGTTAATGCAGTCCGAGTTTAAGGATAAAGTCAAGATAAAACCCTGTTAGTATTTGGGTTCGTACAGCAAAAACTTCTGAGTAGCCTGCAGTACTGTAATGATTTTTGCCTGAACACATCCACTGCCTCAGCGTTCAGGATCGCACTGGCCGCTGTCCGTGGTGCTGAAGTGCTGGAATTCCCCCGAGCACTGACATATTTTCAAGATCCTTTTTTATTTATTTATTTATTTTCTATAACTTTGATACCGTAGCGCAGTCTGATCAGGTCAGAAGGAGTTCCAGCTGTAACACGAACGACAGGATTATATTAATACGCTGTTCTAATGTGTTATCGTTTCTATAGTAACAGCTCATACACAGGGACTCGCACAGCGAGCGATACACGTGACCTGAGACAAAAACAACACAGAGGAATGTACGATCGTTGATATGGTGAAGTTTAATGTAAGGATGTAATGGAAGGAGTCTTCAGTGTCACAGCGTAACAGTATAACAGCACTTTCCAAGGTTTCCTTTCTTCAGGACAGAGAGAGAGAGAGAGAGAGAGAGGGCGGTGAGGGAATGACTTTATTACGGCTATAACGTAAGTAAGAACAGGAGCTTGTTTCTCAGACTTGTTTCTCATACACAAATCGCTGTGGTGTCAGCGGAATAACACGCTCCAGACCGCACGATGATCCGGGAATAATCCACTTCAGGGTGGTAACAGTCTCACACACCCGTGTGCTGTGTGCTATTCCTCACTTATCCACCTGCGTGTTGGTTAAATGACCATGCAAGAAGCATCAACAGGCCTGCTTTCATATGCGTTTTTCAAGAAATGATCAGGAAAATATGCAGATATTCAGAAATTCTTTAGATTACTACAGCAGGAAGTGAGCTTGATTATATAATTTATTAAATGGACTGTCTAGGTTTTGCCACTAAGCCTGATAAGCGATTGGCACTACTGAGTAAAGCCGGCTCATTTCATTTATGATTTAAATGATTGGTTTAAAATATCTGATTTTTCTGTATGTTCCAGTGTTCTGCTAATTTACTAAAAAAAATCTTTACTTTTTCCTAGTTTAGTGTTTTTAGTTATTCTCTGTGAATGAAAGGGAGGGAAGTGGAACAGTAAGACTACAGGGTGAAGAGGTGAAGAAGGTACAGGAGTTTAAGTCCTTGGGGTCAACAGTCCAGAGTAATGGAGAGTGTGGGAAAGAGGTGAAGAAGCGAGTGCAGGCAGGTTGGAATGGGT
>CM074952.1:26170952-26187440 GCA_037577455.1 Pangasius macronema
TGAATCTGATAACGGGGCTGACTTTGATATCGGTACTGAATCTGATAACGGGGCTGACTTTGATATCGGTACTGAATCTGATAACGGGGCTGGCTTTGATATCGGTACTGAATCTGATAACGGGGCTGACTCTGATATCGGTACTGAATCTGATAACGGGGCTGGCTTTGGTAACTGGACTGCCTCTGATCACAGCACTGATAATGGCACAGTGAGGACAGTTTGAATTAATGGCTCTCAGCAGAAAAAAGGCCTCAGATATCTGATCTCAGCAGGGAGAGGGTTTATTTAGTCCGTCCCTGTCTCCGTACCCACGCTGCTGTTTAAATCTGCTCGCTGATCTGACGCCTCCCACAGAGAGCGCTTCGGTCCCGCCGCTCCTGATCCTCAGCACGAACGTTAAGACCCTTACCGTACATTTCCATAAATTAACAGTTTTATAATGATATTCCCATATCTGCTGCTAATATAAAATCCACAGGAACAGGCAAATAGATGCAGAGTTAAAATGGACGTGCAGCATTTTTACATCCACGGTTCCTCATCTAGTTAGAGATTATTTGTGATGCTTCTTGTACTGAACTGAACTGAATTACCTCAAGAGGGTTTTTTTTTTTTCAGCAGAGTTCGGGTCTTTTGCTGAGTGCATTGTTGAGAACTGCTTTTCATCTATCAACTTCATTCTGTCAACAACAGTGATATGAGTCCAGCGCAGTGTGTGTGTGTGTGTGTGTGTGTGTGTGTGTGTGTGTGTGTGTGTGTGTGTGCTTACTGACTGAGCTGCTACCAACAGGAGTTAAACTACTTATACATGGTTTTATATGTATTATTTATTTTATACTTCTTTATTTACAGCTAAACAGCTAAAAATGCTCAGTAGTTGTAAAAGCAGTGACGTTTGGGGTTAGTTTGTGTCTGATAAAAACCTGATCACGGACGATTACGTCCTCATCTTTGTACTAACCTCGTTCTCAGATTAGCAACGCAAGCTAACTGTGCTAGCTACATACAGCCACCGGAGGCACCAACGATCTCTGCTCCTTCCTTCCAAGCTTTCTTTCTTCATGATGTCATAAGGTTGTGCTGTATACGACAGGATGAGACGAAACCATCGTTAGAAGTTTTTCTTCTTCTCAGGTGACCAGAAGGTCGGAAGTAAAGTTGTGAGTGCTGAAGAAACATCATCATTCAGCCGCGATAACACAGACATCCATGTTTCATTATTCTGCAGGAGAGTGCTGGATTCTGATTGGCCCAAACGTACAAGTTTCCTGATTCCAATTGGTCCGCCATACGAGTCCCTGCCAATGAGCTGTTACTATAGAAACGATGACGTATAAGAAGGAGGGCGTTAATATAATGACGGAGCTACAGTCCAAGCCGTGCTGTTGTACAGAAATACTGCTGACCAATCAGATTCCAGCATTCAGCCGCGCTGTGGCGTAATTTTCTACAACAGCAGCTACAGATCGCAGCTTATCGTTTCTATAGTAACTATTTGAATGGATTAAAAAAAGTGTATAACTGTTGATGGTGAAATTTTCCTCTTGGAAGGAAAGGTTTATCTGACCTGTATGGAAGGAGGAAGGAGTCTCCAGTGTCAGTGCTTTAGAGGAGTTTACGCTTTACAGCTTCCTGGTAATAAATTGAGGAATATTTGATCTGTAGACTGATGCAGTGAAACGAGTGGAAACAATTATACACGAGTCAATATTTAATTTTTTTTTTACAAATAATTTTATGGAATAAAAGGATTGATTTCCAATTTTACTGCATGAAAAATATGAAGTAAATATAAAAGTACATTTTTTTATGATTTATATGATTGTTGTTTCATTTTTTTTCTCCTGAATAATCAAATACTAACAGGAAATACAGAAAGAGCAGAAAGAACACGGACCGTACACAGATTCACTTCCTCTCGTTTTTTCTTCCTCTCCATTTCCCCCTGTTCCTTCGCTCTCCCTTCTTCCACTTCACAGAAAGTTCTTTCTCTCAGCACAGCTGTAAAACCCTCTGCAGCTCTTTTCCCCTTCTATACTTAGGAAGAGAAAGTGCCAGCCGAGCAACTCTCTCACACCCCGCACCTCTCCACCTCTCCACCTCTCCACCCCTCCACCTCTCCACCTCTCTACCTCTCCACCCCCTCCTTTCACCTGCCATCCTCTGTTCTGTCACCGCTCGCTGCAGTTCTGCCTGCAAGAGAAGCTTTTATTGTTTCAGTCATCGCCTCTCCCTCTCTCTCTCTCTCTCTCTCCCCGTCTCTCTCTCTCCCTCTCTCTTCTCTTCTCTCTCTCTCTATCTCTCTCTCTCCCTCTCTCTTCCCTTCTCTCTCTCTCCCTCTCTCTCTCTCCCTTTCTCTCACTCTCCCTCTCCCTCTCTCTCTCCCCGTCTCTCTCTCTCCTTCTCTCCCTCCCCTTCTCTCATTCTCCCTCTCTCTCCTCTTCTCTCTCTCTCCCTCTCTGTCTCTCTCTTCTCTCTCCCCTTCTCTCTCTCTCCCTCTCTCCCTCTCTCTTCCCTTCTCTCTCTCCCTCTCTCCCCCCTTCTCTCACTCTCCCCTTCTCTCACTCTCCCTCTCTCTCTCTCTCTCTGTCTCTATCCCTCTATCTGTCCCTCTCTCTCTCTTTGCACACACACACACACACACACACACACACACACACAGCCCCGATCTCTCCCACTGCTCATATCAAAGAGAGATGCAAATTTCTCTTGTTTTGTTAGAGGACGAATATTGTCGTGTTGGAATTGTACTTTTGCTTGCTCAGACGTTTGATGGACTGCTTACATAAGCGTTCAGAACTCGGCCGATGTCCCAAACGCTGCCGTATTTCACACACTTTAATGTGCACTTCTGCCGTAAGTGGAAACCGCTGCACTTTTCCCTCCGTCCTAATTGACATAAATCTGAAATATGAATGATTACCAAGAGGTCACACTGCGTCTGCAGCGTCCACTGGAGCCGAATCCACTTACATAACACCACTTGGAGCACAGTGTGTGTGTGTGTGTGTGTGTGTGTGAGAGAGAGAGAGAGAGAGAGTGAGAGAGAGAGAGAGAGGTGGGACCGGTCTCTCTGTCGTCTTCACATCATTAGAAATTCTGGGCTAGCACTGGGAACACTAGGCTGAAGCAGCGGATATAAAGCGCGGTATTCTCACAGTTCAGCCGATACACACGCGCTCATGTCCTGACATTAAAGCTGACATTTTGATTTTGAACATTTCGAACTTCACACTCATTGTTTCTCCGCAGAGCTAACATGATGCAGCAGAACCGGGGCAAAGCCCGAACTTTCTGGGTTATACAAAGACCCATCTTCCTCTCTCAAGAAAGTCTTGTGAAATTGTCACTATGTCCCAGCGTGGGCAGGGAAGCGTGACGACGTGAAGACGTGGCGGCGTGAAGACGTGAAGACGTGACGGCGTGAAGACGTGAAGACGTGGCGGCGTGAAGACGTGGCGGCGTGAAGACGTGGCGGCGTGAAGACGTGACCCTGCGTGTGTTTCGCGTGTTGATTTAATATCTCTTTTGTTAACGCTATTAATATGAAATGAGTTTCACAAAAGTTTCAGTAAATCTGTGTGTAAAGAAAAAAATCCACAGCTGTTTAAAGGTGAGAGTGAGAGTGCTCCTGCGCTAACGTGCAGCGACTCGTCGCCATTTATATCACTGAAGCCCAATGGAGTCGAGCTGACGTTAGTTATTCCCTCTCTCCCTCTCCCCTTCTCTCTCTCTCTCCCTCTCCCCTTCTCTCTCTCTCTCCCTCTCCCCTTCTCTCTCTCTCTCTCTCTGTCTCTCTCTCCCTCTCCCCTTCTCTCTCTCTCTCCCTCTCCCCTTCTCTCTCTCTCTCTCTCTGTCTCTCTCTCTCTCCCTCTGTCTTAAAATACACATACATCTGTTCATATACAGCCTGATAAACACAGGCTATCTGTCTCTTCTGTTCTCCTCTCCGATCATCTAATCTCCTCTCTTCTCCTCTTCTCTTCTCCTCTCATCTCCTCTTCTCAGCTCCTCTAATCTCCTCTCCTCCCTTCTCTTCTGTTCTCTTCTCCTCTAATCTCTTCTCCTCTGTTCATCTCTCCTCTTCTCCTCTAATCTCTCCTCTCCTCTCCTCTCCTCTCCGCACTCTTCTACCATCTCATATCAGCTCGACGCCTCTCCGATAAACACGAAACTCATGGCAGCAACAAACTAAAAGAATTTAAAAAAAAACACCGTGNCGGACAAACCCCGGCTATCAGTCTCTTCCGTTCTCCTCTCCTCTCATCTCCCCTCCTCTCCTCTCCTCGTCTCCTCTCCTCTCCTCTCCTCTCCTCTCCTCTCCTCTCCTCTCGTTAATGTTTTGTAGTAGTTGTACTTTTCTGTGCTGGTTGCTGTGTTTGCCTTATTCCCGCTCCTGTTTGCCGTTTCCTGATCCTCCTGTGTTTTGACTCTCAGTGTGAGTGTTAATGGTGTGTGACGTGTTTTGACACGCATTCAGGTTTTAATCATGAGGTCACGTCACACTTCAAAGCTTTAAAAGTAAAGTGTAAAAGGTGCTGGGTTCAGAAAGAGCTTTGTGTCTGCGATCATTAAAACATAAAAGTTGTTGAGTTTTTACAGCGTGAAAAGCCAGCTAATGAAAGACTTTTTCACTTGTAGTCAGAGGGATTTCTCCTGCAGTGCGCCGAAAAGGGGATGAAAATAAACTGATATTACCTCCTGTCTGTTTCTTCTCCCTTTGTCTCGGTGTGGACTGAGTTTAGATTTTTATCACATGACTGTTATCTAAATATTGTGCGGTCAGTGTAATTGATGTGTGTGTGTGTGTGTGTGTGTGTGTGTGTGTGTGTGTGTGTGTGTGTGTCAGGGTGGAGCCCGGGTGGCAGCGGGTGGTGCAGGTGGATCTGGAGATGGATGTGATCGTGGACTCGGTGGGCAGTGGGCTGATCTCGTGGATGGTGGAGTATCCGGGCATCAGAGCGACATCCGACGAAACCGAGACAAAAATCCACATCATCCAGAGAGAGCTGGCTGGCATCGTCCCTCTCGCCATGGTGAGCCGTCTCACACACACACACACACACACACACACACACACACACACACACACACACACACATTACTCCAGTCATGTACTATCATCTTCGCGTAGTGATGAGCAGGAATGTTCATGTCATCCTCATGACCATGACAAAAAGGGGTGGAGTTAAAACATAATCAACAGTTGCGTCTGGGTGTTAGCCAATCAGATCAGCTCCTCTGATTCCCTTTAAAAAGCTCCTCTGATTCGTGAGTTTGGTTTTGTCATGGAGGAATTGGAAACCCAATGGAGGTGACAGGAACCCGGATGCGTCTGCTGTCTGATTCATTTGGTCACACATTCTGTTGATTCTGCTAATGATATGATGTTTTGTGTGTGATGATGCATCAACAGTCTGATTCATGTTCATACACATCATGGATAGAATATTTAAACAAGCTGTTTTTAGTGAACATTCGCGTGTAATCAGAAGCAAACCGTATCTCAGCGGGCTTCACACAGCCTTATTCATCAGCAGCCTCTGAGAAGAAGAGGAAAACGTTCCCCTTGAGTAGAAAGCCACTGAGGGGCATTTGAAGAAAGTTGGCTCACAAATACACAAACATGAATGTCTAATTTGAGAATATTATGACGTATTATTTGTTCCTTTCCTGGTGGCTCCTTGGTGTCTCCTTGGTGGCTCCAACCACCGAGCATCAATAACAGCAGTGGTGTGGGCACGTCCTATATTTAGTTTGCTCCTGGTTGTCATGGTTTTACTCATAACACCAGAATAGTGCAATATCCACAAGAGCCTATAATAAGCCACCGAGTTCAGTTCTCACTAAAAACACAGTTCTGGAGGAAAGGATCGTGCTATGCTCTGCTCACACGCGTAAACTTAAAGGAGAGAGTTGAACCAGTGCAGTGAACGAGGCGGGTGAGAACGTGGCGATTATGAGCGGGACGGAGGGCAACAGTCCAATCTCCGGCTCTCTGCGGGCGCGGGCGCGGGTTAGCGTCGAGGATCAGCGGTGCTGCAGTCATTACACACGACTCTGACCAAGACTCTCTTCAGTAAATGAAGGAAACATCAGCAGGTGGTCGAGAGTTTAGTCTTAAAGCAGCGTCTTTATGGAAGCTTTAAGACCCTCAGACACACAACGTTCCAGACTAGATTAAAGGCCCAACCTACAAGCAGCAGCAGCAGCAGCTTTAAAACCCCTTCTTTCCCCTTTAATCTTTTACTCTGTCTGTTTTCGTGACGCTGCGTGAGATTCTGCACAGACATAACGCTGTGGATGTAGCAGACCAGGTGTACGTGTAATGAAGTGCAGCTCTTTTAGGATTCGTGGGGAAATAATGAGCGAGATCAGAGCCGGTGTGAAGAACGCTGTGTAATACTAATCCGGGCTCACAGAGAAACGTTCACACGCAGCTAATCTCCAGCACGTTTCACACGCGTACGACGCATGGCAACGTCTCAAACGTTCACTCGGACGCTCTGTGTGTCACGTTCCGCACAGCTCTAGCACTACAATATTTAAATGAGTGACTATACTTTATTTATTAAACCGTAGACAAAAATCTGCACAACTCGTCATCTGTGTGCCGTCATTGTGCCTATCCCTGCAGGCTTCTGAGAATACAGAGACTTTCCACATTTTTATAAAATATCCGTGTGACAAGTGCACTGCCGTGTGACTTGCATCGTTTGATACGTTGCTGTGTGCCTCCTCGCATTGAAGTCGAATCGTATTGGATTATACTGAATCATGTTGGTGCTGAATCGAGTCATATTGGATCAAGTCAAATCGCATTGGTGCTGAATCAAATCGCATTGGTGCTGAATCAAATTATATTGGTGCTGAATTGAATCATATTGGATCAAACTGAATCATATTGGTGCTGAATAGAGTCATACTGGTGCTGAATCGAGTCATATTGGATCGAGTCGAATCGCATTGGTGCTGAATCAAGTTATATTGGATCAAGTCGACTCACACTGGTGATGAATCAAATCATACTGGTGCTGAATTGAATCATATTCGTGCTGAATTGAATCATATTGGATCAAACTGAATCATATTGGTGCTGAATCGAGTCATATTGGTGCTGAATCGTGTCATATTGGTGCTGAATTGAATCATATTGAATTAAACTGAATCATATTGGTGCTGAATCTAGTCATGTTGATGCTGAATCAAATCATATTGGATCAAATTTAATCACACTGGTGCTGAATCGAGTCATATTGGTGCTGAATTGAATCATATTGGATTAAACTGAATCATACTGGTGCTGAATCAAGTCATATTGGTGCTGAATTGAATCTTATTGGATCAAATTGAATCACATTGGTGCTGAATCGAGTCATATTGGATCAAGTCGACTCACACTGGTGATGAATCAAATCATATTGGTGCTGAATTGAATCATACTGAATCAAATTAAATCATATTGGTGCTGAATCAAATCACACTGGATTAACTCAAATCATATTTCATCATATTTAATCATATCAGTGATATGTTGCTGTGCTTTTGCCAGAACGTCGATCGTCCACGTGTAGACGGCGCTGCAGATACCAACGTACGCCGTGGCCCGACCACCATGACGTCGTCGTCACATTCCCATGTCCGAGACGATGTCTAACAAAACCATGATCGTAACTTTCTGCACCTTGTAGCTGTTAGCACTGCGGTTTCCTCTCTCACCTCCTACATGCTACACTGCTGCTAAAATGGAAACACTGTCGTGTAGCTCTCACATCAGAGCTGTCACAGCTGTGTACTCAGAGAGAGAGAGAGCGAGAGAGAGAGAGAGAGAGAGAGAGCGAGAGAGAGAAAGAGAGAGAGAAATCCACTCGTATCTGTAAAACACACACACACACTGTACTGGTGCTGATTTGACTCGTACTGGATCAGTTCGAATTGTACTGGTTACGGAGCTCTGTGTGTGTGTGTGTGTGTGTGTGTGTGTGTGTGTGTGTGTGTGTGATATTCTCTTTAATTGGCTGCCTAATGGAGAGATCAATGTGAATATTCGGTGTGTAATGGGGATTGATGAGGAGAGGAATATTAACAGCTATTTGAACAGACATAAGCATGTGTCATTATTAAGCAGCAGTGACACGCCTCTCTTTAACCCTCTTCCATCCTGCTGTCAGCAGCTCTTAGAAGATTAATCACCTGCTCCTGTGTAATACATCACCGGATAATCCACAGCTCAGTGCCACGACGCATACACACACTTCTTAAACTTGCTAATTAATTGTTTGTTGTTGTTTTTTTTGCCAGTGCACTAATTAAATCACTCTAGCTCGGCTTGATAGTTTAAGATGGCTGATTATTTATATTCATATCCGCAGCATGTAAACAAGCGAGCGCTCCTGACGCTAAGCTAAGATTTATCGCCGTGTCGGTGTTCACGCACGTGTTCGGCACCCGCGTTTTTAATGACGCGTTTTCACCACGCTTCCCGTGACGCACTGTTAATTACTCCCTCGCCTGCCTCCGGACGCTGCTTTCGCGCCCGCGCTCACGTAGGCGATCGGATAGCCACCGCGTTTCCCACCGCGCGCCGCCGTTTGTTGCTTGCGCCCGTGTAATGGTTCGGTCTCTGTGGTGTGTTTAATTGAGATCGAGCGGTTTACACGCAGACGGCGTAAACACAGCTGCACCTGCTGCTCACCGCTCAGCGCTCGTTTCAGCATTCATCACATCTCACACGCTTTCTGGCAGAGATTTCTCCGAGCACACGCTACACTAACGAACTCGACTCGTCCTGATGCAGCTTCCGTCCTGCGCCTTCTCCCTGAGCTAAAGAAGCTCCTGTGAGCGAGCTGTTAGTACGGAAACACATCACAGCAAGCGCATTAATATATTAAAACTGCAGTTTACAGCTGCACTACTGTGTGTGTGTGTGTGTGTGTGTGTGTGTGTGTGTGTGTGTGTGTGTGTGTGTGTGTTCATCCTCCACTACATCAGTGTGATGCTTCCTGGAGGATGCCTCTCCTTTTATAATCCAACTTCAGTTTCAGTCTAATGCTCCACAGGCACACTGAGGGTACCGTGTGTGTGTGTGTGTGTGTGTGTGTGTGTGTGTGTTCATTCACATGTGCCAGAGTCACCATGGAGTGTGTGTTGGTACTCAGCCTGACAGTGAGTGGTGTGAGACTGGTGTAAAGAGGGCAGTGAAGTGCAGTGTAGTGACAATGTGTAGCTTTTAACAGCTCTGTGGCTGCGGGCACACACACACACACACACACACACACACACACACACAAACACACACTTTGCCTGTATTATCCGGACCTATTAGTGTCCCGTGTGTCTCTTTGTTTCTCTCTCACTTTGATCTCTCTCTCTCTCTCAGAGAGAGACAGACTGAAAGAAAGAATCACAGAGAGAGAAACAGAAAGTGTTCGTCTCTGTGTTTACACTTCTGTCACGTCAGATGCGTGGATACTGATCTGTTTTGCTACGACTACGACACGTTACAGTAACCGTGTTGTTTTATCGCCGTCTTTAAATCCAGTGATATTTTTCTACATATTTTATATTTGGCCCAGTAATCGAACCTTTGGACGTGCAGCGAATAAAGTTCACTACGATGCTCGGCAGTCTGGCGCCCTCTCTGGTAGAAATGCGGAATTAATTAGCTAACAAATAAACGCTGTTCAGCAAGAGGGGAAAAAAAACCCTCTTTAATGTTGTGGATTAGCATGCTGCTAGGATCTGCCGTGTGCAGCCCGAGCGTACGGAGCGTAATATTAATCTCCTCGCAGCAGCTCAGGAACATCATGTTTTACAAGATTGTTTTCCTCCTCTGACTCAGTAATGATGCTGAGTTAATTAAAGCTTTAAATACTAGAAGGTGAGAACAGACGTGAAGGCAGAATGAAACATCTTTGTTATGCCGTGTTTACGTTAAAGCGCTAGGCCGATCCAGATGTTCCGTGCTTTTGAACAGAACCGTGACAGGAAGTTGTGCCAGCAGCTAACCGCGTAAAGCCCAGTGGAACACTTCCTCGAGCGCTTCATCCTCTGCAGCATCTGCCACGACGCTGGAAGAGCGTGAGCGCTGGTTCTTAAGGAATCGTTGGCGTCGAGGTGCATCTGGTGATCTATAATTTAAAAATAATAATCAGCAGGGTCATGTGACGCTATCAGTCAGAAGGTTAGCTCTTACTGCTGTTTTCCTTTTGAGGTGGGAGTCGGTAAACGTATAATTACCCAAATTAATTGCACACTGGAAGTGGTCGTAGATTACTTACCTTTGGTTAATGGTTTCCTAAATTACCCACAATTCCATTCTCTCCCTGCTTACAGTTGTGATTTAGCCCTTGCTTCGTAACTAGGTAAACAGCGATGCAGCAGCACTTTAGTACTTTAGTCTGTCCAGCTCTCTCACCTCCTCACCTAACTCTCAGCGTCTCAACTGCGTCATATAGCTGCAGTGCATTCTGGGACTGTGAGTCCAGCGTTTCCTCCAACGTCTCCACTCCTGCTACTCTGGACTTCTCATAACGATGACTCTGAACGTTGCTCAGAAATGGTGATTAGCTAGTCAGGTAATTAGTGTTTTTTTGAGAGATAAAAGGCTGGTGGGGGAACGACTTTCACGACTTTATAGCTGCTATAACGTAAGTGAGAACTGGAACGACCTTGTTTTCTGAACATTAAATGTAGCCATAAACGGATAAAAGGTCTTTCTTTAATAAATAAATAGAGCGAGGAATAAAACACACCAGGCCGCGGCGTCATGGTGACGCCGTCACGGCACTGATTATTTTCCTGCGACGGCACGCCGCGGAGTGTTTACTTCCTTACAGCCTGGAATAATCAAGTGATTTATGGTGGTGATTAATCGGCTGAGGCAGTACAGTGAGTCACAGGGGTGAAAGATGGCTAACGGCTCTGTGCTGGTGTGAGAACAGAGAGAGCCTCATCGCTAAATAACATCCACGAGCCTCTCCTCTCAGCGCTGATACAGAGCCGATACACGCGACCTCCACGCCAAGGTCACGCTTTATTAACACTAACCATTATTAAAGCCCAGCACACTCCGATCACATTTATGACTTCCTAACTCTCTTGTTCATGACTCAATTTCCCCGCTGTAGCACTCCCTCACTTTATTCCTCTCTCTCTCTCTCTCTCTCTCTCTCTCACTCTCTCTCTCTCTCTCTCTCTGTTAATGTGCAGCATATTTCACAATTAATGGTGTCCTTGCTGTTAATCAATCTGAACAAAAGACCATTTATTAGCTTCAGCAAAGCTCAGTGACTCGACTCAGCTAGTCCGAGAGAGAGAGAGAGAGAGAGAGAGAGAGAGAGAGAGAGAGAGAGAGAGAGATGCATTTTAAAACTTAGGCCAGGCTCAATAACACATCCATAATGCCAGTTTCTGCCGCAGTCTTGTGCATATGAAGCGATGTGGATGTCTGAGGTTTGGTTGCTCTTTGCTGAGGAAGCAGTCCTGTCATGTATTTGCATTGAAAATAAACTTAAACATTGTACAGTGGATATAAAAAGTTTACAAATTTTTTTTGTGTGAAGTAAAAGAATGACGCTAAGATAAATCATCAAGTCCGAACTTTTCCCACCGTCAGTGTGCAATTGCAAAGTATAAAAAAGTGAAAAACAAAGTATACACACCCCTAAACTAACACTTTGTTGAAGCAGCTTCTGATTTTGTTACACCACTCAGTCTTTTAGGGAAGGAGTCTCTCAGCGTGGCACATCATGACATCATGGCAACAGTTTCTCCCTCTTTCTTGCTAAAACATTCCAGATCCGTCAGATTGTAAGGGCACCTGAGCACAGCGCTGCAGGTCACTCCACAGAGTCTTACTGAGATTCAGGTCTGGGCTCTGGCTCTTCCTTTAGCTCCTCTGTTGATTTGGATGTGTGCTTCTGTGCTTCGGGTCGTTGTCGTGCTGAAATTCCTTTTCATCTTCAGCTCACTAGCAGACCCCTGAAAGCTTTGCACTAATATCGACTGGTATTTGTAGCTATTCATGATTCATGATTTGGTGTTCACCAGGGGTGTGGTGTGTGGAGTGTGTGTGTGTGTGTGTGTGTGTGTGTGTGTGTGTGTGTGTGTGTGTGTGTGTGTGAGAAGTGTGTGTGGAGTGTGTTTAGTGGATGAGGAGAATAGGCCACACCCATTAGGACAGTCTGTGGACAGTGTGGAGATGATACAGAGTAGAGCTCAGTGTGATTATGTGTGTGTGTGTGTGTGTGTGTGTGTGTGTGTGTGTGTGTGTGTGTAGATGATACAGAGTGGAGCTGTGTGTGTGTCTGTACATGTATGTGTGTGTGTGTGTGTAGAGATGATACAGAGTAGAGCTGTGTGTGTGTGTGTGTGTGTGTGTGTGTGTGTGTGTGTGTGTGTGTGTGTGGAGATGATACAGAGTAGAGCTGAATGTGTATGAGTGTGTATATATAGATGATATGGAGTAGAGCTGAGTTTACTGAATTTGTATGTGTGTGTGTGTGTGTGTGTGTGTGTGTGTGTGAGTGAGTGTGTGTGTGTGTGTGAGTGAGTGTGTGTGTGTGTGTGTGTGTGTGTGTGTGTGTGAGCTGTGAACATGACGGAGCTCCTGTGTGCCAGTTCTCAGTACACCCGGGAGCAGTGTGTGTTGTAAAGTTTGAGTGTGACAGTGTGGGAGTACAGGAGCAGGAGCTCAGCTTGTTCTGTGCAGCCGAGTGATTTCACCTTTCACTGTATTGTGTCAAAGACTCACCAGAGTTTCCCAACATATCACAGAGATGATACGACGACGACTCGCACACAAAGCACATGGAAGTAACATTTCAGCTCAGAAATGAAGCGGCGTAGCGTGGAGGACGGGGAGTTTCACACCATAACTTAACGTTACAGCTTCACCTCTGACCGTTACAAAGCGCCGACACTGGAGACTCCTTCCGTAAGCGTTACATCAGCATCTCCTCACATATCAACAATTACAAACTTTTTTTTCTTCACCTGTTTATGCGGACCATAACATAGAAACCATAACGTATTAGAACGAGCGCATTAATATAAACCTGTGATTTGCATCCGCGCCGCTGTTAGACAAAACGAATCGGCACCTTCTGACCAATCAGGATCCAGAATGGCCGTTTCCATTACATCACACTATTTTCTGCTGTTTTGTGAGTAATGGAACTGACGCTGACGCTTTCCCCGGTCGTACGTGGGTTCCTCTTTCGCTCCTGCTCCTCTGTAGTCCTCTGACAGAAGGGAAACTGCTGACAGAATAAAGAAATGTACAATCTGTCACGACACTAAAAAAACCAGCCAGAGCGGAAGAAGAGAATCTGCAATCGTAGGTAACAGGTAATCGTCTTGTTTTCGTTCTTTAGCTGAGCCGTTTGAAAGCACTGCAGGAATTCTGTATTCACTCAATAACAGGAATGGCATCCGTGTGCCTCCTCGCCGCTGCAGCGCTCAGCCTCTTCTGCCCTCCAGCCTTTCATTTACTGCAGGAAATGCGCAGAGAAAAAGAAAATGAATGACATTTATGATCATTTACTTACGCAGAGAGGTGAGTTTATTACCTGCTACATCAGCGCATATATACGCTTTACACACTGCTGCTGCTTTATTAGGTCCACTGATGAGCAGCTAATAAAGTAACGTGGAAACATGACGTACACTGGAGCTGAAGCTATTTTGAGTTTGAAATATTTAGACTTTGATGTTCCTCCATCAGCCCAGCAGCACCCGTGAACTTCTGGACATTTCCTTGCTCCCGAATCAGCCGTGGGCGTCGTTAGCAATGCCGGTGAAAAGTACAGTCAGAGGCGCGATGTTCACTTTCGCACGCACCGTCGGTATTATTAGCATCACAGTCAATATAAATAACGTACATCGCATCACCTGCAGGTCAGGAGATTTCTGCTTAAAGCTTTAAAGCAAGCCTTTGATTCTTTCCAGAGGAACGTTCTGGAAACCGTCAAACATGAAGCCCACCGTTGCTGTAGTAGGAAGTGGGTGGGCTTTAGTGGAAACTTTCATTTTTACAATCTTCAGCTGTCCAGTTTTGGTGACTCTGAGTTCTTGGCTGACAGGAGTGGAATCTTACCACCAGAAGACGAAGTCCCAAACTACAGTCTCTACGAAAAGACGAGTGGCACCAACATATCTCACCAATAAGCTCAAACCTGTTAGCTCACAGCAGTCTGATCATTTGACTTTGACCTCTCTCATCAGCAAGCGCCCCACAGACTGGAGTTTTTTTTTGCACCACCCTGTTTAAACTCTACAGACTGTTGTGCGTGAAAATCCCAGAAGATCAGCAGTTTCTGAAATACTCATGGGCAAAGCCACTTAGACCTCTGAGATGTTTTCCCCATTCTGATGTTTGATGTGAACAGCAACTGAAGCACTTGCATGACCCAGCACATGATTGGCTGATTGGATAACTGCATGAATGAGCAGGTGTTCAGGTGTTCCTACATATTTAATCTTTCGAATTATGGATTTCGCATCGTTTGGGTGCTGAGATTATCTCTATCATCGTACTCACATGAGGTCAATTCAAACTGCAGCTTCCTCATGTCCATCAAAAGGCCTGTACTTTATCTGAACAGACAAGAATAAAATGTGTTATTCTTGCTGTTTATCTTTCTCAGTTCTAGTTGAGTCTGAGCAAACTAGCAAGCAAAAGCTAGCCAAGTGAGCAAAAGCTAGCCTAGGGAACAAAAGCTAGCCTAGGGAACAAAAGCTAGCCTAGGGAGCAAAAGCTAGCCTATGGAGCAAAAGCTAGCCTATGGAGCAAAAGCTAGCCAAGTGAGCAAAAGCTAGCCTAGGGAGCAAAAGCTAGCCTAGGGAACAAACGCTAGCCTAGTGAGCAAAAGCTAGCCTAGGGAACAAAAACTAGCCTAGGGAACAAAAGCTAGCCTAGGGAACAAACGCTAGCCTAGTGAGCAAAAGCTAGCCTAGGGAACAAAAGCTAGCCTAGTGAGCAAAAGCTAGCCTAGGAAACAAAAGCTAGCCTAGTGAGCAAAAGCTAGCCTAGGGAACAAAAGCTAGCCTAGGGAACAAAAGCTAGCCTAGTGAGCAAAAGCTAGCCTAGGGAACAAAAGCTAGCCTAGGGAACAAAAGCTAGCCTAGGGAACAAAAGCTAGCCAAGTGAGCAAAAGCTAGACTAGGGAACAAAAGCTAGCCTAAGGAACAAAAGCTAGCCTAGGGAGCAAAAGCTAGCCTAGTGAACAAAAGCTAGTCTAGTGAACAAACGCTAACCTAGTGAACAAACGCTAACTGAGTGTGCAAAAGCTAACCTAGCAAGTGTAGCTGCAATAGTTCACTATTTCTGCAAACCAAACCGCCTTTTCTTGTTTTGCTCTCAGTCTGCTAATCATCAATATCCAGCTCTACTGCAGCTGCAGAATTTCTTCACACTTTTTTTACTCTGTCTTGTTTCATCTGTCACTATTTTACCCTAGGACCCTTAAATTGCATTTTATAAAGCTAAAGCTTCATCTTCGCTCTTTTCTCACTCCCTGTCCTCTCCTCCCTTCTCCTCCCCTCACATTTAGCCTCGGCTCTGAGTAGGCGAGTGTATCGCATTACACTTCTCAAGCTGGTGTGACTCACACACACACACACACACACACACACACACACTCCACCGTGAGAGCTCTGATATACGACATCCCGGTGCCTAATACCCCCCTCCCTCCCTCCCTCTCTCTCTCTCTCTCTCTCTCTCTCCCTCCCTCTGTGGCTCAGGTACAGTGTTAAGGAGGCAGAGATGTGTAAGTGGAACGCTCAGTCCCATACACCAGCGTAATGCATGTAGCGTTAATGATTATAGCCAGCATAATGAAGTGTGCTCTGTTCATGTGCAAGTCCTGTAATCAGTGTGGATGGCGTACTCTACATTTACTCACCACTCCTCTGCCTTTCAGGTCTTAAATAACCACATACTACAGGGATTTATGTTAATCGCAGGCTATTTGCAGTTCTCTGTTCCTCTCCTTGCATTTTTCAGTTCTTCTTCTATTCCACTTTGGAGGATAAAATACTCAGCGGGCATTCCAAGGGCATTTCATATAAGGGGAAGACGTCCCTGCAGAGGAAAAGGTAGTTCACGTCTACTTTAAAGACGTCCCCGATAAACAGACAGCAGCTAGGTGTCACATGACAAGGCTGAGGATCAAACCAGCACTACACCGTCTGTTCACTGCGCTCTCGCTTTTTTTTTTTTTCCTCTCCTCCAGAACAGACAATGAAAAGGTCACTCTCTAACGCTAATTACCTCACATCCTGTTTTCTGCTCGAAAATCAGCTCCAGAAGAAGACAGGGATTATGTCAATTACACCGCATAATGACATTCACGGCACCGGCTAATGATGGAGAGAAGACAGACATGGAGGACGAGTGAAGTGAAGGAGAAACAATCACCACCGGGGCGTTTAGCAGAAACGTTCAGACTCACTGCAGCGTGCTAATCCAGATAGCACACC
>CM074952.1:26187540-26207567 GCA_037577455.1 Pangasius macronema
TCACTCCCAAAGAGAACCTCAACATCTTCAGCTCTGCTACCTCTAGCTCTGACTCCTGCCTCTTCCTCAGTGACAATACTCACATCGTAACAAATTTTTTTAAAATTAAGACGACGTTCCCACAGTTTCATATTGTGATATCACTCTCTTCCTTTTGGTGATATCTACGCCATGTGATCGATCATCACAAACACAATATAGTACCACCATCTAATATATCGCTATTTGATCGCATTCCCAGCATGTTTTAAAGGTAAAGCTTCTTCAGGTGTGACTCCAAACCCTTTAAAAATGCGTTCAGCGTGTCAGTGTGTGTAAAGACACAGTAACCGAATCCAGAATGACATGTGAGCTGGCAGCAGTGTGTTACCTTCGTGCGCTTTAGCTCTGTTGTTCCTCACAACTGTCTGTCAGAGGTTCGGAGACGCCTCGGGTCATGAGTAGTGCGGCAGAGTACAAAACCGAGAGAGAGAGAGAGAGAGAGAGAGAGAGAGACCTGAGTGAACCCCTGTGTCAGGTTTTAAGCTAAATCTCCTTCCTCTTCTGTAGCTTTTACAGATTTATCTGCTGTTCATCTGTTGATTTGTGTTCATGGCTGTTTCCCTGCGCTGTTTGAAATGAGGCTGAGGAGAGGGAGGTGCTGACAGGATCGCTGGAGGGAACAAGAAAACAGCACACTGCTGTGTGTGTGTGTGTGTGTGTGTGTGTGTTACAGTATACAATCCTTTGCTCACTGTATTTGTGCACATCTCCAATGCAGCACGAGGGTCTCCAGGCGAATACACTTCAAAGATGGCGTTCGCACAAAAGTGGGATTTCTCTACAGATTGGTACTAATGTTCAGTTTATTAGCACAGCGCCAAATAGAGGCTTTCTCAGTATTTCAGTATAACACTGAGCGATTTTCCGGAATGAACACAGCATCTGTCACATGAAACCTTCAGCTGCGGTGACATTATGTATTGACAGGCACGGCTGAACAATATAATCACCTGCAGTGATGTGTCGCAGAAGGAATAAAACATCTGCAGGACATACGGTTTTGGGGAAATAATCAGCTTCACGTCAGGAACAGTAACCCCGCTTCATCAGCCCTCCCTGTCGTTCAGTATTTCCCTCTGACAGCATGACACACCATGTTTTATTCCTCTTCCACTACAGCGCTTTGCTTAACAATTATGATTGTTTTCTTCATTATTAATGAATGACACATTGCGACTTTTATCCGTCTATAGTTACCTTTCGTAATAATTCTCTTCGCAGAGAAACCGCAAAGTGTAAACTCCTCTGTCCTGAAGATGTAAACTGTTTAAAAGTTACAGCTTCGACTGTTACAAAAGCTGACACTGGAGACTCCTTCCATAAATGTTAAATAAACAATCTCCTTACAGGAAACTTCACCATATCAGTGATTTTATGATCCGTTTCAACTTACTTCCGCGTCAACTTACCATAGAAACGCTAAGCTTCAGTATAGAGCGTTGATATAAAGGCGTGATTTGCAGACGCACTACTATCTCATAGAAAATGAATCAACACCTATCGACCAATCAGAATGCGGAATGCTATAGCTGTGCAGTAGCCATTTAACAAGCCTAGCTCCAGCTGCAGAGGGGAAGTGAGCGAGAGCGTGTTTAAACACAGCATTGGAACACAGCGCATGTCGCGCGTCTGCCGTCGGAGGTTTACAGAGATGGATTTCTCTGAGCCGAGGAGGAATCAGTGGCGCGGATCAGGAGGCAGAGGCAGCGAGTCAAGGCCCCAGCGGGGGCAGAGCTGTGGGGGAGAGGACGCTCTCTTCCATACACAATAAAAAAAACTTTCTGAGTGTGACTCATTGGGCGCTTGAGAATACAAGCTCTGTCAGTCCAGTTTGTCTTCTGTCTGATTCAATTCAATTAAAAATTTTTAATTAAAATGAATTAAAAAAAACACCAGATTCAGTCAGTTTTTGCTTTTATAAACACTGAAGACGAGGACGAGGTACATGGAGGTAATAAATGAGGAGATGAAGCTAGCGGGTGCGAGTGCTGAGGATGCAGAAGATAGGGATAGGTGGAGAGAGATGATTCGCTGTGGAGACCCCTGAAGGGAAAAGCCCAAAGAAGNGATAGGGATAGGTGGAGAGTGATGATTCGCTGTGGAGACCCCTGAAGGGAAAAGCCCAAAGAAGAAGAAGAAGAAGACGAGGCAGAGAAAAGATGCTTTTTGCACGCCAGAGAGCGATGGTGGGAAGCGGTGAAAGATGGAGTGATGTGCAGAGTGAGAGGTTAAGCCGTGCTGAGCGCTGGGTTTCAGCACTGGAGATCGATCACTCACCTGCTCGATAAGACGGAGCAAAGGGATAAAAATCCGTACAGGAAAAGAGCGATTCTGTCTCTCTCTCTCACACACACACACACACACACACGCAGTACAGAGAAATACAACAACCGTACACACTACTGAGTTTCCCATTTCATGATAACCCTCCTGTCCTCTTCACTACTTAGCGATATTCCCAGGCCAGCGCTTCAGATTTTACAGCAGCGCAGCTGTAAGATTTATTAAATCTCTGTTATAGAATCTCATAATCAGCGCACGGATGATCAGTGTAAAGAATAATGATATTAATTGAGCACCATAAAGCCTTAAATATCCTCCTGATACTCTTACGCAGAGAACCGAGCTCCTTTCAGCATCGCTGTAGTAGAAATATTTCTAAAAGCGATCGTTCATTAGTGAGACCGAACCGAGGACGTAAAGATCCGAGTGGGGAAAACTCGTTATAAAGTCATTTCACAATGAGGATTTGGATTATTCTGCCTTCCATATGGGACAGAATTGATCTCAGGAGCATAGACGTTGAGCTGAGCATGGAGCACACAGGGACGATATTTTTAATAATAATAATATTGTTGAATAAATAGATATTTAAATAGTATATTTATTCTCCCTCACATTGTTCTGTTTTTGTAAAGGTGCTGTTAGTTACTAGATTAAAGAATCCGCAGTATTTCAGGAAAAGGTTGGGATATAACACTTAGTGTACCTAATAATCTGGCACCCGTGTTTGTCTTTGCTGCTGTTTGACATTGATGCTGTCTTTGTCCGGCAGCCGATGGCACCCCTGAGGTTAAATAACGTTTATTAGAATTCAGTTCTATCCCCAGTCCGTTCCGTTTATTCCGTCTCCTTCCCCGTCACAGTGCGAGAGGCGTTCAGATGGGACGTGTCATCCAAGCTCGACATTTCCATTTCTTAAGAAATCGTCCGAACCTATACAGCCTCGTCCAGCGAGGGGAAAAAAAAAAGAAGAAGAAATCCCAGAAGCGTCCTGCGTGCGGCCTCCGAGCCCGACCTTGGCATTTCAGCGCCGAATCCTGCATAAAGAGGCCGTCTCGTTGAAATTCACCAGGGTTGCCAGATCCTCCCACCAGACTCACTGATACGGGGGCGGATTGCAGGTGTGGTATTCATGAGAGCGCCGAGGGATTTGTCCTATAAAGTTAAAATATAGCCCTGTCACCTCCATCCGGCCATGTTTTATTCACCACTATCCCTCGCTCGCCGGGCTCTCGGGCTGGTCCACAACCTTTACGCCGGTGCTCTCTTCTCGCAGCCTGTCCCCGCTCTCACACTCTGCTGCTCGTTCTCCGAGCCGTGTACGTGTGCCCACGCACAGAGCTAATCAAACACCCGAGTGTCTCATCACTGCAGGGCGAACATCTCCTGGATGTTTACTCAGAAACGCTGGAACTTCATGTTCTAATCTGGCACACTTTCATTTCTTATTTATAGAGCTTATGAGGTCAGTACACACACACACACGCAGACACACACACTTATCTAATCCCTTTGTAGTTATATCTATGCCCACACACACACACACACACACACACACACACACACGCAGTGTGTTAGAGGGATGAAGGCTTTGCTTTGACACTCGTACCGAATGCAGAAGCCACTCAGGCTCTGTACAGGTTTCCTGCGTGAGTTCCTGTGAATATTTCACATGCAGTGAAGCGACGCTGTGCACTCGCTAACGTGAACGCAGAGTAAAGCCACTCGCCATATCACATGCTGTTACACGTTACACTCTGGCCGATACGCCGGACGCTTCCACCCTGCGTTCACGTCACGAGCAACAGGTCCCTGAGCTCGCGTTATCTAGAACCTCCGCTCCGATTTTATTCCGATGAATCCGTTTTGTTTTTTTTTCCCAGCTCCGTGTTTATTTTCCCGCTTCTGCTTCCACTCCATGCCGTCAGCCTCAGTGTTGTACACATTACACCTGAAGACTCGAGCAGGATGTATTACAGGAGATCAAAAGAAAAGAAAACACGAGCGTTAATTATCAGACACGAGCGCGGGGATGGGAGGATCCGGCTTCGCGGTGATGGAAGGAGTTTATTTTTCTCTGGTGTGTAAAACACTTTATGATCACAAGGTCTTTTAGATTGTGTAAACACTTTGGCAGTTATGCCACATCACACACACACACACACACACACACACACACACACACACACACACACACACACACACAGCTGTTATATGCACTGTAGTGAGGAAACTGTTACATGATGAATGACGTTAGATGATAATGTGCTAATAGTGTGATATACACAGAATGACAGAAACCTTTAAAGGTTAGGAACTGAAGCGACGCCGTGTGTGAACTGGAACGTCGTGACACTTCGGCATCAGCATCACCACTGAAGTGAAGTTCAGTTATTTAACACTGAAACTGAGAACTTCAGTTCAGCTGAGTGAGGGAGAGGAAGCAGGAAGTAAAGATGCAAACTGATAAACGCCAAAGAGTTCCCCATTACACCAGTACTCTATTTCAGCCTCTCTCTCTCTCTCTCTCTCTCTCTCTGTATTTCTCTCTCTCTCTCTCTCTCGTCTTCCCTCCTTTCTCGTCTCCTCTAAACCATCGAGGCCTAATTAAAGACCCGTGGAACGATGGAGGCGGGGGGAAACGTGACCCGAGTTTGCGCGCGCTCCCTCTGGGACGAGGTAAAGGGACGCGCGTCTCTCGGTGAATCTTCACCTGCTTGTTAGCGCGCCGTCTCTCCCTGAGAGGCTCTTCTTCCTGTCACACTTCCTCCTCTGAGGCCTTAATGACTCTCGCTGCTGCCATTTCATGCCTCTCTGTAATGGAGACGTGACACAGGGGACGGAGACGCTCTCTACACTACAGGGAGAGGCTAAAGCTGCACGCTTAGCATCACGGGAAAGTAAATTTCTCAGTCTGAAGCTGAATTTGTTCAGTGAGGGGAATTTTACTGATCCAGCCACTGAATTCAGGGGCGGAGCAAAGCTTCTCTATCTGTCAGGTTCTCTATCTACTGTATTAGAAATGTTTGTTCATTATGTGATAGATCTCTCTCTCTCTCTCTCTCTCTCTCTCTCTCTCTCTGTTTCTCTACCCATCTCTTTCTGTCTCTCTCATTCTGTCTGCCTGTCTCTCTCTTCCCCCTCTCTCTGTCTCCCTTTCCCCTTTCTTTCTCTCTGTCTTACTCTCTCTCCCTCTCTAAGGAGTAAGGAGGGCATTAGTCAGAGAGGCAACCAAGAGGCTAGGTATAATGCTCAACAAGATGCTCCCACCACCATGTTTCACAGTGTGGATGGTGTTCTCAGAGTGATGCTTTGTTCCAAGGCCAGAAAGTTCAATTTTTATTTCCTCTGACCTAAGAACCTGAGTCTCCAACATGCCTTTTATCAAACTTCACATAGCCACTTCTTCATAAGCCGCAGCTTTGAGGAGCGTTCAGGCCGTGGTGTCCTGTGAGCAGCTTCTCCCATTGAAGAAGCCTTTATTTGTCACAAATACATTACAGCACAGTGAAATTCTTTTCTTCACGTATCCCAGGGACTAGTGATGAGGAAACAGGAATGATGAACTGGACGATAATCGTTCCTGAGAAACGGCTAGTGATAAGCCTTGAGCTTCAGCACTCAGAAAAGGTCTCGATGGCGAGGACGCTAATATGAAAGTGTGTGCGCTAATATCAGGCTCTGACATTGAGGAATTAAGATCATTAGATTAGCTGTAGGTCGGGGTGCGGGGGGATGGCAGCCATTATTATTTTCTATTTTTACAATATTCAAGAGAATTTATTTGCTATAAAGTGCAACAAAAAAATCTATAACGCTGTGCAAGGCTCGGAGAAGGGCAAGCTGAATTAGAGGATAAGAAAACTTTTTGTTTTGATTTTTTTTTTTTTTTACTCTGGTGAAAAGATCATAAATCCTACTCGGTCTCTGAAGGAAGAAAAACACACAGACATACAGAGATCAAAAGTACAGCGCTGGATTCCTCGTTGAAAATCCATTTATAACTGTCTTATACTCTGCCTCGTGTTTGAGTCATGGTAAAGTAGTTGTATGGATGTCTGGAAGTGTGTACCTCAGGACACACACACACACACACACACACACACACACACACACACACACACATCTTATAACATCACACACTAGCTTTCACTAGCATATGTTAGCCCCGGGATTGACCCATCCATTTCCTGTAGGTTCAAATCCCTCCATCAGACCTCCTCCTCCTTCTCATCATCATCAGCTAAACATCATATATATATATGTTTGTGTGTGTGTGTGTGTGTGTGTGTGTGTTTGTGAGACAGAGAGAGAGAGTGAGAGAGGAGAGAGAGAGAGAGAGAGAGAGAGAGAGAGAGAGACCACAGGCCCCATCGTTAGCTGTGATATCTGGCTGTGGCTTATTACCAACCCTTTTAGCCCACTGAGAGACTGATAGCCTCTCTGATACACACACACACACACACACACACACACACACACACACACACACACACATACGTATGTTTAGATGATGATGATGACGAGGAGGAGGAGGACGAGGAAGAGGTCTGATGGAGCAATTTGAACTCCATGAGAAATATAAGATGAGATCTTGTTTCTCGTTCCTCAGGCCGTGCTGCAGAGATTCTCCTCCCCGCTGTCACGCTGGCATCAGGACGCTCATCATTACCGTCTTTACACCACGACACTCGCTCAGGAGACGGTGATTCACTTCCTATAACAGCAGCCGCAAATCCCAGATCTACGAACCGCTCGCTCTGATGCGTTTTCGTCTCTATAACAACAGCGCATTCACAGGTTAACGATTAAACCGACGGATTCAAAAAACGAGTACAGTCGCTGATAAAGTGAGCTTTCCTCTGAGTAGACATTTATGGAAGGAGTCTCCAGTGTCAGCGCTTTTTATCAGTCAGAGGTAAAGCTGTAACTTCAGGTTTTCAGGACAGAGGAGTTTACGCTTCGCAGTTTCTCAGTAAAACTGCAGATTTTTGGTCTTTTGAGACGCCGGTGAGGGAACGACTCTGTGTAGCTGCCATTAAATGTAACTATAAACGGATAAAATAGTATGACGTTGCTCTGTTTTTTAATAAATAAAAACTAATCGTTGGCAGATTGCTGTGTTTTAAGAGAAATAAAACACTTCATGTAGTGCTGTTAAGGGAAAATAATCAACAGCAGCAGAGAGAGTGTTTCATTTCTTACATAATAGTATGGAGTGGAGTTTATATCAGTTATAGAGGATAATATATCGGCGTAGAGATTTGGGATTTGAAGTAGAACTGATAATTCTGAGTAATAACTTTCCTCAGCGTTGGAGTCGGATGATTATCACGTCATTAGAGGGTTTAATCTGCGTAAAAACAAAGATATCAGCCGAGAGAGCGAGCAAGCTGCAGCGTGCTCCTCCCATCATCTTCCATGGTCTTCAAATTTGTTTTAAATAAATAAATAAATAAATAAATAATCGCTCATCTGCATATTTATATGACAGAACGTTACAGAGACAAACACAGGACTGTGCACAGTCGAGTTCTTCAGTTCGTCCCCTTTTTAGAAAAGTTTTCAGATGGAACCGTTCATGAAGAACCGTCCAAAATATATATATGTGTGTAAAGGATATAAATAATGTATAATAATAATGTATAAATGATATATAAGTTATAAATCAGAGAGGAAGTACATACCGCTGTGCTGCTGCGTCTGTCGGTAAAACTCTCCAGCGGTTCTCTGTCTGACTCTCTCTGGGAGATAAGAGCCCTTAAACTACGAGGCTTCACTGCACTGCAGAAATGTTTAGATATTGCAGACGAAGCCAGCACTCGTTTCTGATTTTTCACTTTCAGATTTTTTATTTTGAGACACTTCTTTTTTTTTCCACCTTTAAAAATATAAATATTGTTTGTAATTACTTTTTTTTTTTTCCCTTTCATTTTTTCTTCAGTGTGTGGTAGCAGATTTGACAGGAGGTCTTTAAAAGTGCACAACACACACACACACACACACACACACACACACGCGCACACACACTCGAGTCTCAGTGAGGTTTTAATAATGCTATCGAAGCTTAGTTCGTGACAGAAAGAAGAAACGCGTCACAGTCAAATTTACAGGATCGTGTCATCCTAATCCCGGAATTAAAAAAGCATCGATATTTTAACACCATTACAAAAGTCGTGCCGAGACGACCTTTGGGATTAAAAGAAAAAAAAAAAGAAAAAAGCCATGCTGAGATGTCAAGCCCTCTCTATTTTCCTCTCTCTATTCTGCTGGCTTTTCTGCTGAGAAGCTATTGAGGAGGGAATGGAGCGGAAGAGCCGGGCCGGCGCCGAATGGAAATAACGGGAGAAAGAAAGCCTCCTGCGCCGAGATGAGCCTGTCATTAGCCTTTCTGTAGAGATTAGCTTGTCATCGCAGCCTTTCAAAAAAGTCATAAGAGCAGAAAAGTGAAGGGGGAAAAAAAGGAGCACCGAGAGAAAGACAGAGAGCACTGAAGGGTCTGATCGCTCTGACCTACACGACCCTGATGCACACACAGACTCAGGGATGGAGCTTAATTGAAAAGGACCTGCTAATTAGGTAAAAAAACTACATTACCCACGTGCCCCTGTGTGTCAGTGACAGGACAGTGAGGCTGGAGGATCTCTCAGTGCCTGTAATGGCCTCAATTATCCCAGTGTGTGTGTGTGTGTGTGTGTGTGTGTGTGTGTGTGTGTGTGTGCTTCACTGCCTCTCTGGTTTAAAGGTTAAAGACTGGTGCTGTTCCTCTTCTAATGAACTCCACTCGCCTGCAGCTTCCTACTGATCAAGTGCACTACTGAGGTCACTACTGCACACTTCCAACCTTCCTCCCTCTCTTTTAGTGCTCGGGCTTCCCGAATTTCACACTTATTATCTCTCCGGTGCAAAGAAATGAGAAGTGCGGCATGCGGTGCCGCAGTGCGTATCTGAATCTGCTCAGCGCTCTGGATCTGCACTTCGAATTTAAACCCAAAGCGGACGTGACCTAAGAACTAAACTCGGTTTATTTATTTATTATTTAATTAAACATGAACACTACCACTATCCCCTTGGAAACACTAAGAAGTGCTGAGAAAAAAAAAAAAAAACAAATGTAGAAATGTCAGCATGGTGTGAATTCAGGCTCTGCCAGTTCCTCAGCCTCAGCTACATCACTCCAGTTCATGGTAGCTACAGTTGTTCATTCTGTTTGTACACACACGTGATAATGTCTAGTGGATTTTGTTCCGTTTCTCAAAACATAAACAAACTATTAGCCAAACTGAAACCACCGTGACCCTGCCCAGGCAGTCACTAAGGATGAATAAGCGAGCACTGTAAACGCACTCAGAGACTGACGTTCTCGTTAGCGTATGCGCTCTGCCTGTGTTACACGAGCTGTACATCTGATATCTATCGCTCACTCACATGAAAGTAAAAACCTCGTGACATTTGTGTTGCGTTCTCCAGGATCCCAGGCCTGATGCACACCTCTAGTCTCAAGCAGATCTCTAGTGCGCCTCCTAGTCATATCTGTTTAGAACTTTTCCTTTCCTATAAATTGAGTTACTATACTCTAAGCAATGTTCTAGTATCTCCACACGCTGCTGATTTCATTGTGAGATTGACTCTACTGGGGTAACCATGTTTGGCTCATCAGCTCTGTAGAGTTAAAGTTAATAATCACCGTGAGCAGACGCTGAGTATCTGGATCAGGAGGTTCAGCTGTAAGTCTGATGAGTTTGAATAACGCGCTGTCCCTGACGTCTCCCGCAGGACACGGAGATCCTGAACACGGCCGTGTTGAACGGCAGAACGGTGGCCGTGCCGGTGAAGGTGGTGACGGTGGCGGTGGACGGAACCATTACTGACGTCTCGGACGCGGTGCAGTGCCGATCCACAGACGAGGACGTGGTCAAGGTCAGTGAGTACATACCTGCGGAACAGGGGCGGGGCTTAGCCTTTTTACATCACGTTCTCCTTCCTGAACAGCGTATCTTCTTTACGATGCGCTTTATTCCTTAATTTTTTAACTGAATGTGTTAGCGAGCTTCTTCCGTCAGGTGATTCACCTGAGAGCTCACATTTATCTGGAAGTTGTTCATATTTATTCAGCGTAATACACATCAGTAAATACAGACTCCTTGGTGTGTAACTTCAATAAGAAAAGCAAAACACAGCATGTGACAATTGAGTGCTTTACACAAAATGTCAGTTTACACCCAGTGAAGTAAAAATTCTTTCTGTGTGACCAATTATAGAAGCAAATATATATATTTGAAGCATAAAAAATCAGAAATGAAGCAGACTGTTTCATTTGAACATGAAAATGAAGAAGTTTGTAGAAGATAGACGTTTTTACAGAGCTTCAGGTTCGCTTCACCAGCTCCGCTCTTCATTTTTCTTCTCTTCTCAACTTGGACGAAAGTAGTCCCTCCAAATGTCCATCACATTTCCGACACGGTCCAGTCGCACTCTGTAATTAAGCTTGATTACAGGCCTCTGGAGTTCTGAACATCGAGGCTAAATAAAACAAAGAGATGTGAGGAAGTCAGTATGGAAACCGCTAAACGAGTTCACAGGGACATTTTAGCACCAGTTAGAAAAGTCATTAATACCGACTGCTGCTAAAGTGTCATTCCAAGGCAGCACTGAATCACGGCGGAAACCAGCGCTAAGTGTTTCGCTGACCTGATCTGTAATATCCTACAGCGCTGTGATATGCTGCAGTTCCTGTCAGGTTAGCCTCACGCAGTCTGCTATCAGCTTCTCCTCCATAATGCGCAACACCGATTTCAATGGCTGAACACATTTTACAGAGTACTCTCCTTTCACTGCAGAGCTTTAATCTTCACCACGGGACGCGGTCTGAATTCCTCACTTCTGCCCCTCGCTACTGCGCCATATCGAATAAAGAGAGAGGGGTTTTCAGATGCAGCGAGAATTTAAAATCCATACAGTTTCTGATCCCAAACCTAACACGTCCTCTAGCTAATAATTACCCGCAGAAGCCTCTGATTAGCTGGCTCACGTGTGTGCGAGAGATGGGTGCTGGAGCTGAACTCTGGTACACGTTGAAGGAATTCATCAGGACAGATTTTTGGACAGGCGGACCGGGTTGCTGAGATTTCCTCCTGCAGAATTTATTAGAGTTAATCTGAGAATCAGACCAAAGCACAACTCGTTAAAAAAAAAAAAACAGACAACGAAAGAGGACGCAATAATATAGGAGCTGGTAGCTAGGAAACAACAGCCGCACACTCACGAATGCACACTAAAACAGGAAGCAGTGACCATATAAGGAAAGTGGCAAGAAAAATGGATTCATATCGGTACCTTAGAGCTAGAGAGCTTAAAAGTTCTCCCAACCACTCTTCCTGTTTGGGTCTCTCTCTCTCTCTCTCTCTCTCTCTCTCTCTCTCTGTCACACACACACACACACACACACAGGAGAGGACAGGACACTAACTTGATCTGGTATAAATCCATCTTAAAGTCTTTATAATACATCGCACTGTAAAAAAATTAATCGCTAATAAATCTGGACATGGCTGTGACTGTAATTAGCCATGACAGAGGGCGTTAAATCCCACCTCATCAGGCTTCAGTGCTTATTTGATTTACTGCGAGACTGTAATCGACATTTCACGAGGTAAAACGAAACATGCTCCGCCGTCCCCGAAATCTGATTTCTCTCTCAGTTCTGAAGCTGTGGAGCTGAAACGCTGAAACTCTGAGACCCTGAGACCCTGAGACCCTGAAACCCTGAAACCCGTACCGAAACACGGCTGAATTAAAACCATTTCAGAAAATAAAATCTGTGTCATTTAATTGCCCTCCATTTCAGATGAATATGGCATGATAATTAGATAAGCGAGGTAAATTAAAACATCCCTGCACTCTGACATTACCCAGGCATCCGAAACGTGGACATCAGAGCCAATAGAATGGCATTTTATTCAGACGGAGCACATTCGTGACCTCATACGCCTCATACAGCACATTACTGCTGCAAGACTTTTCATTTTCACAAGCACAAACAAATAATTAACATAAAATTACAGTTCATAAAGGCTAGAGTGTACATGATATTCAGTATCTGGCTAAAACACAGCGTGTGTATATATCGAGAATAACTCTGCTTTCAAACATGATTAGGTTTTGTTTAAATTGTTTAAATTGTTGCATCAAAGGGTTTACTGCAGCGCTGTTAGTTACAATGGCATTAAGATGGACAGGAGCTGTGATCTGATTGGTTATGGTGGCTTTGGGGGTGGGAACTGTGATCTGATTGGTTACAGTGGCTTTGGGGGTGGACACTGTGGTTTGATTGGTTACAGTGGTATTTGGGGCGGGAACTAATGTCTGATTGGCTACAGTGCCATTGGGGGTGGGGCATATGGTTCGATTGATAACTGTTTTTTGGTTCAGGAACTAGAGTCTGATTGGTTAAAGTGATAGGCGGGAACTGTGGTTTCTGTGGCATTGGCTGTGAGACAGATGGTTTCTGATTGGTGGCAGTGGCACTGGGGATGGGAACTATGGTTCCATTGGTTGCTGTGGCATTGGGGGTGGGAACTATGATCTGATTGGTTACAGTGGCATTGGAGGCAAGAATTGTGACTTATTGGCTACAGTTGTATTTGGGCTGGAAACTGCAGCCTGATTGGTTACAATAGAGTTTGGGGTGGGAAGTAAGCTCAGATTGGTTACAGTAGCGTTGGGGGTGGGACTTACGATGTGGTTGGTTACAGTGGCATTCAGAGAAGGAACTTTTGGTTTGACTTGTGACAGTGGCATTGGGGGTGGGACTTATGGTCTAGTTAGTTACAGAAGCTTGGGGGAAGGAGCTGCTGTTTATTCCTTACAGAAGTTTTTGGGACAGGAACTGCAGTCTTATTGGTTACAGTGGTGTTTTGTGTGGGTACTAAGATCTGATTGGTTACAGTGGCATTGGGGACTTATGGTTCAATTGGGTACAACAGAGTTGGGGATGGGACTTATGGTTTGACTGGTTACAGTGGCATTGGGACAGGAACTGCAGTCTTATTGGTTACAGTGATATTTGGTGTGTGACCTAAGCTCCGATTGGTTACAATGGCATCAGGGGTGGGAACTGCTGTTTATTGGTTGCAGTAGTACTTGGGGCAGGAACTGTGGTCTGGAGCATCTTATTCTCCATCAAAGCTGTACCTCCAGATAGCTAGAACGCTTTCAGTAATGTACAGTGACTCTTACACACTGAGAAAATTGATTGGCGCAGTGCAAAGCATCGTGTAATTCACCACACAGTGCACCATCACCTCACAGTTAAACACAAAGAAGATCAAATTTAGATGTCTCTTACCACAGTGAGTCATACATGAGAGACAGAAACAACAACACAGCTGATGGCTAAAGTGTTAGCCTCGCTGTCATCGAGGTCACGAACACAACGCGATACACAGAGCCGCTGCAAGATCAAACTCAACCCTTTTCCCAGGAAGTTTCCGAATTGAGTCCTCACACATTTTCTCTGCTGAGCACTCGAGCTGCTGAAATGACCAAAATGCACTACGCTGCTAATGACACACTTAGACGAGACTTTAAGAAAATGATTATAATAGCACACACATAACAAAGGAGCAAGCTGAATAGTTCCATCCTCACTGAACGTCCACGGAGGTTGATAGCTGGCTTTGATTACAGCTCGTTGTTCTATTACTAAAAACTCTCCCCGCTGAGACTCCTGCGGCGTGGTGCCGCTCGATGTCTGGCTTGATGTGAAGCGTAATGGCTTTTTTTTTTTTTTTTAGTCAATATTCCCAAACATCATCTCTACCAGTCAGTGCTCATTACGTCCTCCATCCACATGAATGCTGTTCTTTCATACTTCTGTTCTAAATGCCTTTGATATTTCTGCGTCTTTGTTGTCTTTTGTCTGGGCGTTTTATATTTATTTCATTGTTACACTATTATCTCTGTGTTATTATTTCAGCTCCCGGCGCCGCCCAGTATCGACACATTCATGCACCTGAATACAATAACACACCGTTTCTTATTGCGGTCATAAGAAATTTCAGTCTGCTAAAGTTTTATACACTGCGTCATGGACTAATATTACTAGCAGCAAGTATTTGAGTAATGTTTTAACGCCGTGTGCTGTTCTCACACCTTTGCTAGTATTGTATACACATCTCCCTGAGAATAAAGACCCAACCCAAGTCCGGCTGGTGTTTATCACTACACACGCCATGTTTAATGTGGGGCGATGGTGCGTTGTGGTCATGGTAATAAGGTTGTCTTCATCAAACAAAATAAAGGAAAATGATCCATAGAGAAATCAGGTGAATATGATTGAATATGGTGGAGTAGTCGCTCAGTGAAAAGCTAACATCAGCTAGCAAGGAAGCGATTGAGTATAAAAAAACGAGTATAAAAGTTCAGTGTGAGCTTTACTTAATAATTAGCTGTTTCTCTGTGTTGTGTCTTCACACAGAATGAATCAGAGCAGGTGAACTGCTTAATGTCAGGCAGGTTCGACTCTCTCAGGTTTGTTCTAACTGCTCTTTAAATCGATCTGATTTTTTTTCCCTTTAAAGCAGAAAGGTTTGTCTATCCAGACTGCCATTATAACGCTCTACTGATTAGTGTGTGTGTGTGTGTGTGTGTGTGTGTGTGTGAGCTTGTGTGTATATGTGTACATATTTATCTGTGTGTGTGTGTGTGTGTGTGTGTGTGTGTGTGTGTACATTCAGGCCACAGCAGCCAGACAGTCTGATTACAAATTACAAGTGAAAGAGAGCAGGGGAATGAATTTTGTGTGTCTCTGTATGTGTGTGTGTGTGTTTGTGCATGTCTGTGTGTGTTTGTGCATGTCTGTGTGTGTGTGTGTGTGTGTGTGTGTGTGTGTGTGTGTGTGTGTGTGTGTGTGCAGGAATCAGTCATGCATTTGATTTAAAGCACGATTTGGACTCAGTCAGGTAGAAATGAAGTCCACATCAGCCTGAGCAGAAGCAGATTAGAGTCCCGCTGCTCTCCACTGTGATTTATTCCTGCTGTAATAACTGCAGCTAATACACAGCTCCATGTTCATGACAGAAAGATGGAGTAAGCACAGGTGGTGTATGTGGTGACCTGACATCCAAGGTCTCGGAGAGAAAAAACGTGAGGGCCGTACATTTAGCGCAAATAAGGAACTAACGAAACCACCAGTGCTGCTGTGGTGGATTATTAATGTCCCCTTCTTCACTTTACACTTTTACACTAACTTTAAAACTTTACACTGACGTCAAACTTTAAAATTTACACACACTTTAAACTAAACTTTATACTAAGTTTAAAACTTTACACCGACTTTAAAACATTTAAAGTTTTTTTACAATAATACACTAATATATTATACATTTAAACTTCAAGATTTACATTAATGTACCCTGAATTTTATTAAAATTTACACTAAACTGTTACCTTTAAACTAAACATTACACTAGGTTTAAAAAAATGTAAATTTATACTTTAAGCTTCAAAATTTACATACAATTTACACTAATGTTAAACATTACAATAACGGTAAACTTTCAAATTTACTCTTACATTAAGCTTCAAAGTTTACACAAAAATTTACACTAACTTTAAAACTTTACACTAATTTAAAACTTACTAAAGTTTACACTGACTTTTACTTGTAACTTTACAGTTTGCACTACCTTTACACTATCTTTAAACTTACTTAAATTACATTAATAATAATTTATACTAATTTACACTAAATTGTAATTGTTTTACATTTTAAAACGTTCACTGTTTACGATGACTTTAAAACTTTACACTAACTATTAACTGTTCGTTATCAGCACACGAGGGACTCAGGTGACACAAATCCATTTTTTTCCCCACACAAGTCGAGTTTTATCACTGGAGGATATATGCAAATATTTTATTACACTTTTAAAAATAAAATTATTATTTTATGACATTTTGAGAAAATTATACTCCATTCATCCACAACAACCAACTGGAGAAAGTGTCTGGGTTTTGGTTTGACAATAACAAATAAAAAAAAAAATCAAAATGTTGAAAAGAAAATAAAAGGCCCAAAAATAATAAAACGTCCTCCCTCTCTCTCTCTCTCTCTCTCTCTCTCTCTCTCTCTCTCTCTCTCTCTCTGTTCTTTCTGCTGTTCAATAGCAGAAAGAACATTACTGATTAGCAGCGTCTCTTAAACGCAGTACACTCAGGATATTTTATGACATTTATGACAAGAACATTTAATTATGGATTTGGTAAATAGGATTTTAAAGAGCAGCCGATTCAAACCTGCTTTGTTTTAAATGATTTAAAAAGAATAATAAAACAGAGGAGAAGCTCAACAGGATGCAGTGTGCTATTGCTAATTTATTCTATTTAAACTGCATTTAAATTTAATTGTTGCTAATTGAAGATTAATACATTTACGCTGTCAGAGAAGAAGCCAGAAAAACCGATTGTTATACTGTATATATTGTAGTAAAATTGTGTGATGTCGTGAGTTTGTTATGAGCGCCTGTAATGAAGTGAATAAGTGTGTGCTCGTGGTGTGGATCAGCTGAAGATTCGGCTTAGCCTCTGCTCGATGAGCACGCCTTCAGTCACAACACACACGTTGCCTTTATATGTAGTTTTGCAGATTACAGGAAACACGAAGGATGCATCGGGTGCTAGTACGTGGTGCTCGCTGATACCGAGACTGATACAGAAGGAGTCACCTCATTGGTTAGCATTAACCAATCAGGGAAGCCAGTGAACACTTTACTTAGCTCTGATGTTATGTCTGGCCATGAAATGCGCAGATGTGTGTGTTCACGCACTTACACTGCTAGGCTGCTCTTTATAGCGTTAGCAACTTGATTTTAAGAGACGTGCTTTAGCTAGCTACGTTAGCTACCTCAGATCGAGCAGGTTTTTTTTTTTCACTTCAGAAAGGCATTTCATTCACCTAGCATCATTTCTAAATTTTTTTCTCACCTAGCCAGCACTTCCTGCTAGCAACGAACTCCTAACGCTTTTTGAGTTTTATGTTTAAGATGTTTTACCACTTGTATTTTAGGAAGATGCAGAGCACAGTCTGACTTGATCATTCATCGTGAAACTCGTCCAGATCGCTGTCACTTTGCATCATCTGTTTATTCGGATTACGTCACATGGTATCGCGTGGTATCTGATGTTGGGAGAACAAGTACAAGTAAATGAGAGTGATATCAGTGCGATGTACGATACAAGTATCTGTAAAATGATCAAATCCACAATGATTCGCTCTATGAAAACACAGTATTTAATATAAAACTAAGGTGCTTCCTTTCCTCATTGGACACACTCTTTTACCCAATTCATTTTCCATGCTAATCTTCCAGTGAAGTGTCTCGTATAGACACGCTAACGGTTGTGACAGCGGAGGTGTTCGCTCCTCCTCGGATAGGCGCTTGATTAATTCTGTCTGACAGTGACATCCAGTTCATTTACCACCTTAATGTGGACATGTGTGATTGTGGACAAGAGGATTAGATCTACAAATGTCAATGATTAATAATGAGCTTCATGACTGTGTGTGTGTGTGTGTGTGTGTGTGTGTGTGTGTGTGTGTGTGTGTGGCTGCACTGTTAGTGACTGGAAGATTTCATACTCGATATCTGCTTAGCAGGCAATGAAAAGCCTCATTTACAGGCAGAGAGGAGAGAAAAGAACTGTCCAGGACCCTGACAGACATCTCCATCAGTTAGATGGAGTGAAACACACACAACACACACACACACACACACACACACACACACACACACACACACACACACACAGTCTCTCAGGTCTAACAGGTCTAACGCGCTCGCAGGCTATAAATATAGCATGATGTCTTTATACTCATGCTGCAGTCTGCTCTTTGACTCTGAGCTTTTATAGTGCTGTTAAAACACACACACACACACACACACACACACACACACACACACACATACACACACACAGGATACTCCTCTAGCTCTGGTTTAATATGATATAATCCCTCGCTCCATTTCTCTTTATGCTCGTACAGTAATCAGGTAATTAGCGTCAGCGGCGTGGCCAGAATTTTGTTGGAAGCTCGTAAGTTACACTGAGGGTCCAGATCACGGCGTTACCATAACAACAAGACAAAAAAAAAAGAAATAGTTTTGTAGTTTAGACCTCAAACAGATTTACTTTACTGTCCCTGCGTTTAAATGCTACGGCCAAAGCTACACTTTCTACATGGATCCTGGAGCCACACGATGAAAGCAAAGCAACGTTCTACACAAGTCACAGGAGAAATGTGTCCTGGCACTTTGTGAACGTCCTGCTGTGATCACAAGAATTCAGTATCCAAGACACACACACACACACACACACACACACACACACACACACACACACGACTGGCAGCTTGAAGCATGTTACATTAAATCCAGTCTCTGAAGTTCAGCAGCCATCTTTTACAGCACTTGAAGGTTCTTTAACGGTTCTTTAAGGCTTAGAAAAAACTAAGAACTTTTAAAAGTCTGGTACAATTTGTCAGAATTAGGTCTCTAAATGTCAAATAATTGCGGTTGAATAACCTTTGAATTATTTTCACTCCTTCAGCCCACCCCCATTCCCACATTCCCGCCCATGTACACAACACTCCGCCCCCAGAACCTGCAGTGGTTAACATTATCCAGGACTTTCATGACATCACTTTCAAGCACACTCGGCCGCTCATCTGCTCGAAAGCCAAGTTATAGCACTGTGTTGTTGTTGTTGTTGTTGTTGTTGTTGTTGTTGTTCTTTCGGCTGCTCACGTTAGGGGTCACCACAGTGGATCATTGGTCTGTATATTTGATTTGGCACAGTGTTTTTACGCCGGATGCTCTTCCTGACGCGACCCTCGGCAGTGTGATCTGGGCTTGGAGCCGGCGCTGAGAGTGCACTGTCGTGTGCAGCCCCGGTGGCTGGCGGTTGGTTCCTTGGCCGGGAATCGAACCCGGGCCGCAGCGGTGAACGCTACGCTTCAAGTGTTTTTTTGTTGTTGTTGTTGTTGTTGTTGTTGTTGTTGTTTTTGCACACAGGAAAGATACAGTATCTGGCTGCACTGAGTGTTTTGTAACGCATTGTGATGAGGTCATGGTTTAAACCAGAGTCTTTTCTACAGATCTGTTCACGTTATTTCCACTAAAAATATCAACGATTGCACCTTTACTGGTTTACTGGTTGTAGAGTTGGCTGTCAGGTGTGCCAAAAAAAGACATGGGCACATGTGAACTATTCCAGCAAGAAGGAACCAGTTATCAGAGACGAGAGGTGCGTTTCAGATCCCTAAATGTCCTTGAGCAGGACCTTCGCTGAACCTGCGCTAATCACTGAGTCCTGACTGAGTCCTGACTGAGCTTAAACCAAAGAAATGGCGGGATTTTTCAGATATGACAGGAGGAAAGAATTTATAGATCTTGAGTGATGTTTGAAGTGTGGCAAGTGTCTCTGTGTGTGTGTGTGTGTGTGTGTGTGTGTGTGTGTGTGTGTGTGTGTGTGTGTGTGTGTGTGCATTAGCATTCAAATCCAGGAAATCAGCCAAGGGCTATACTTTAGGTACTTCAAAGCACCTTGATGTGTGTGAGCAAGAGAGTGAGAGAGAGAGAGAGAGAGAGAGAGAGAGAGAGAGAGAGAGAGAGAGAGAGAGTGTGTGTGTGTGTGTGTGTGTG
>CM074952.1:26207667-26219835 GCA_037577455.1 Pangasius macronema
TTATTTTCTGGAGTTCGTGCAGCATCACGACGAAACAACGCTGAACGCTGAGAAAGAAAGAAAGAAAGAAAGAAAGAAAGAAAGAAGGAAAGGAAGAAACACAGTGAATGTGCTCCTGAGACGTGTGAGGTGTTTATTGAGTGTGTATGGTGTAAATCGAGCTTTATCCATTCATCCTGTTTTCATTCATTCATTCTTCAGTAACTGCTTCACCGCAGTCAGTGTTGTGGTGATTAATATGATGACGCATGTGTCGATATTCTGAGTAATAACTGAGTTGATGAGAAAGTGTGATGGTTTGTGCAGAGACAGTAGTGTCAGGAGCAGGATCACACCTCTGCACAAAGCTCTAGGGTTCATATCTCCTCTAATCTGGTGCTTTATTGCTTTTGATTACTTTATGTGCTTTTTATTGCAGTTGTGTTGTGAAGGACAGATTAGAAGTGGGAGAGGACGTGTGGACGTGTGGACGTGTGGACGTGTGAGACAGAGTCTAGTGTTCATGTGTGAGGCATGATCATCAGTGAAATTGAATTATCTGGTTTAGACCAGAAGCAGAAATGTGCAGAATGCTCACGTTAATCAGTTTAGCTCTGCGAGCACGAAGCGCACTTTTACACAACATGTCTGGAGGAGAAGCCGAGTGTTTAACAGCTCAAAAAATAATCACCTACAATCATGTAATCATTTATCATGAGTCAGGCAGTACGGACGGAGTATAGAGGCAGTACGGACGGAGTATAGAGGCAGAACAGACGGAGTATAGAGGCAGTACGGACGGCGTATAGAGGCAGTACGGACGGAGTATAGAGGCAGTACGGACGGAGTATAGAGGCAGTACGGGCGGAGTATNGAGTATAGAGGCAGTACAGCGGAGTATAGAGGCAGAACAGACAGAGTATAGAGGCAGAACAGACAGAGTATAGAGGCAGTACGGACGGAGTATAGAGGCAGAACAGACAGAGTATAGAGGCAGAACAGACAGAGTATAGAGGCAGTACGGATGGAGTATAGAGGCAGTACGGAGTACAGAGGCAGTAGAGACGGAGTATAGAGGCACTGTAGATAGCAGGGCAGTGGTAGCTCAGTGGTTAAGACGTTGTTCTCCTGATCGGAAGGTCATGAGTTCCATCACCGCCAGGCTGCCCCTGCTGGGCCCCTGAGCGAGGCCCTTAACCCTCACCTGCTCAGGTGTATTAATGAGATAATTGTAAGTCGCTCTGGATAAGATTCTGCCAAATGGCGTAAATGCAGTACGGACGGAGTATAAATGCTCACGTCACGCTTTTAAGAGAAGTTGATAAGAGCTCAGATGTTCCTCAGATTAAGGAAATTAAGTCATTAAGGAAATAACAGCTTGACCTAAAAGGCGTGTGTGTGTGTGTGTGTGTGTGTGTGTGTGTGTGTGTGTGTGTGTGTAAATTTTGCTTTTGCTGTAAATTTCTCAGGCCACACCCACAACCTGCTGATGTGGTTTAGGACGCAGTGTCACTAAACTTCACCATGGAGCTCAGCGCTGGAATGTTTTATTTATTTAGGCCACGCCCCCTGGCTCTCCCCTCATAACTCTCGGAGGTGGCGTTGTAATGGAAAGCTGGAAGAGATGCAGCTGATAAAAAGTTTCTCATCTGCACATTTATTGAATGTAATAAACCGACTGATCATTTACGAGGCGGTGTTACAAATCTACTTAAACATACAACTCTAACAACTCTATTAAACTTCCCTATTCCCTATTCCCTACTTATTCCCTATTCCCTATTAACTACTCCCTACTTATTCCCTATTCCCTACTCCCTATTAACTACTCCGATGAGGGATGAATAAGGGATAAGGGATGAGGGATAATTGATGAGGGATGAGGGATGGATAAGGGATAAGGGATGAGCCTATTAACTATTCCCTATCCCCTACTCCCTATTCCCTACTTAGAAAGTGTCTTTATATTAAATCTTATAATAACCGTCTACTGGCAGGATCCAGGGTTTAGATTCACGCAGGCTGACGAACACTGCAGCTGTTATTTCAGTGTGTCATGGGACACTGATTTGGATTTAAACTGATTTGGATTTAAATTGATTTGGATTAAAACCAGTTGAACTTGATATTTTTTCACGTGATGCGTGAGGCTCTGACGCTGCTGTGGTGAAGTTCTATCTTGTGTATTTTAGATGTTTATATTCAGCTGTAACACAGAGAGAGTTGTGAGAGTATCACTTCATTCCCTCTGCTTTCCTGATGATGGTGTAAGTCCTGAAATCTCACCTGATGCCCACTGATGAAGCACATCGCTCTCAGATTCAGAGTCATGAGAATCGCTTACTGTTACAGCATTTAACAGACTTTTTTATCCAGACTGACTTAGCGAGAGAGGAGTTAGTGCAGCAACAAAACCCGCACCACTCCAGATTTCCTGGTCCAGCGCTCGTTCAGACTTCATAAGAAGGACGAATTATTTTTTCCATTTTCACATCACATGTTTGCACATGTTGACAGACAGCAAACAGCCGCTTAGCCGCCCCAATGATACTGACAGGGACACGCCCCTCCTGTCTCATGTGTGTGTGTGTGTGTGTGACTCAGAGGTAAACAGTATGGGTGCGTATAGAATGAATATGTGACCTTTGACCCTTCTGAAGCAGAAATGGACGACTGTTCCAAAAAACATTCCAGAGATTAACACACATTAATCCTATCCATCTCTCTCTCTCTCTCTCTCTCTCTCTCTCAGGTTATAGCTCCAGCTCTGTTTATTCATGTCACTGGTAAGCAAGGATGCTGTGCTAACCGCTGTGGGGTGAGTGCCAAATTAACACCTACTCACTACTTAGTGTGCCCTACAATATACAAAGCCCCCTACACAGTGTGTATATTCCTTACAGAGTCTAAATCAACACCCACTTAATACCTAGTGTGCGTTAGACTCCATGTAATGCCTTACTCTGAGTGCACTACACGTACCAAACACACTCAGACACACTTTATCCTCACTCCTCATGACGCCTAAATGACTCACATAATAAACACTGCTGTGGAACAATCCACACTACACTTCCCACATAATTCACTACGGAGTGTGTGTCAGTACGAGAGAGGAATGTGTTACCATGGAGATGAGATATCAGTGCAAACAAATATAGGGCAAACATTGTAAACACACACACTCCTAACCCCTCCTCCCTGATAAAAGCTTCTCTGCAGTGTGGAGGTGTGCCAATACACTTTCACCATTAATAATCCTCTCTCTCTCTCACTCTGTGTGTGTGTGTGTGTGTGTCTGTGTGTGTGTGTGTGTGTGTGTGTGTGTGTGTGTGTGTGTGTTTGTGTTTCACATGTGATCCCTGAGTAGAGATCAAAGTGGGATAAATGCTGTGATTTTAAAGTCTCTTACACACACACACACACACACACACACACACACACACACACACACACACACACACACACACACACAGTGTGAAGAAACATTTAAACAGATGTGTTTGGCGGTCTGGCCTCCACACACACACACACACACACACACACACTATCCAGTCAGCTTGAGAATTATTGGCACCCTTTTAAAGATGGGAGAGGAAGAGGAAATGTACTGAAAAATGAACAAAACTTTTCTATAAAGTAAATTAATTCTAATAAAATAATACACTTTTCTCAAACAAACCCACGTCACAGTTATTGGCACCCTTAGAAATTCTTGTACACAGTGTAACTGAAGCACTGAAGCACGTCCCCATTTATATTCTACTTGTCTAAGATCACCCAAGCAGTTAGGAACTCTTTAGCGGTTATCCATGACGTCCTTTTTCACCGGGGTACAAATATCACGTGACACCGAGGCCACTTAGTCTTTCATTCACATGTGAGAGATTAGAGTAGAGAATGCAGAAGATCCTTATCAGTGTCCAGGATGTTCAGCATCAGATCTAACGCTCATTAATCTGAGCTTCTAATCATCAAAAATAAAAGAGCGAAAATAAGGAAAGTGGCGACGTTAAAAGTGGAGACTGTTGGTTTATTATCGAGCTTTTCATCTTAAACCGTATTATTCCGTAACTGCAGAGAAACTTGCTGTAAAGCTGATTTGTACTCAGTCTGTCCAAATAGAGCTGAAATGAAATTGAAGTTTCTCGCGAACATAAATTTAGACAAATTTATTGTCGCATCTAGCTGAGAACATAGAAGGACACTTATTAGAGAGAAACGAAGATAAAATCTTTGTATGTGGCTTGGTAAGGTCTATGTCTCAGAAATGATATTCAGCAAACAGAACCGTGGTGCAGAGAGATAAAATATAAACAAGCGATTAACCACAGAACCCGGGCAAACAGCACAGACGCGTTCGTATCGAATCGTACTGTTAGCTAACGTCAGCGTTCAGAAATGAAAATCCAACTCCGTTCACGATCGTAACCGTTAAAGTAAAAACCACAGAGCCAATGCGAGACGTTAGTTTATCCATTTGCAATTTCACCGCTCATTGCTTCCGCTGTCCTTCTCTCTCTCTCTTTATCACTCTCTCTATCGCTCTCTTTTTATCTTAACATCACTTTATCTCTGTGACTGTATTAAGTGCGGTATTGCCTATGCAGAGGAAGCACGTCTGTAATGTGTATATATAATGAACTGTGTGTGTCTCAGGTGTCGGACAGGTGCGACTACGTGTACGTAAACGGCAAGGAGATGAAGGGCCGAGTGCGGATGCTGGTGAACTTCACCTACAGCTTCGCTACGGCTCAGCTGGAGATAAACGTGTGGATCCCACGCCTGCCGCTCCACATCGAGGTGTCGGACACAGAGCTCAGCCCCGTAAAAGGCTGGAGGATCCCAACAACACCCAACACGCCAAGGTGAGCACAGACATGCCCTGAGAAAAACGAGGGAAGCTAATAAACATTAAACGGCACCATCACAACTACTGGTGCAGCGAGACCAAACAGCCGCGAGTCATTCGTGTTCGATGAGAATCGCCACTTTAGAGCGGCAGGAGAAATAGTGGTCACTTTGTGGTCACACAGATTTGAGCAGGGAGAAACATTATCTGTGTTTTCTGGAGTGATTTCCCTCAAGAATATCCCTTAGAGCAGTATTGTTACTTTGGCATACACCAGGGCTGTCCAATCGTATCTGCAAAGGGCCTGAACAGATGCAGATTTTCATTCCAACCATGCAGGAGCCACACACTGAAAGCCACTGATTCAACTGATTATACAAGTTGAATAAGATCTGACTACCACTTGGTTGGAATGAAAGCCTGCACCCACGACAGTGCTTCGCTAAGATTGGACATACACTATTCGGCTGTTTGGAGCGTGACTGTCAGCATCCGTTCTCATTCAACCACAAGACTCGGCACTGGTGTCGAGCAAGAAGACCAGTTCCTCCCAAAGGTGTTCAGTGCGGTTGAGGTCAGAACACTTGAGTTGTTTCCCTCCAACCTTGACCAACCATGCCTTAATAAACCTCGCTTTGTGCACAGGGGCACTGTCAGTCTGGAACAGGTTTGTGCCCCTTAGTTCCAGTGAAGGGAAATATTAATACTACAGCGCACAGAGACATTCCCGAGAGTTGTATGCTTCCAACCTTGTGCCAACACACACACAAAGTCCCAGAGGGAGTCAGTGAGAGTCACAACAAGTCCAACCAATGATTCTTCATTAGCAAAGTAGCTTTCAGGTAATTTACAAAAAATAAAAAATAAAAAAAATCACTGCATTGCTTTCTAACACACTATCTTCAATGGCGTTGGTTGTAGATGCAAATTCCCACACCATTGATCTCAGTGTCAAGGTCCATGCTTTGGGTTATATGAAGTTAAGAGTAGAAAACTCACTAGTGGGTGTCCAGCTAGATGCGACAAATCTACAGTGTGTGTAGACATAAAATATCAGAATAATCATTTGTTCGGGCTTCACACCACCACTACAAGATCCAAGGATCTTCTTAACTAGCTATCAGATCTCAGTGGACTGTCACACATCCACATTTAGTAAACGCTCAACATCCGACATTTTCAGGTGGATGCTTAAACAGTGCACAGTGAATTCTTTATTTTCTCTCACTTATCAGATTTGGGTGACATTCTCCTGACATGTCATCAGTTCCTCAAACACCTTCACATGAACTCTAAGTAAAGTGGAACTGAGAAGATCTGATTATTTTCTGGAAGATCTGATTCAAACACATTTCTCCTCTTGCCTAGAAACTTGTTTGCCTAGAAACTTGTAGTTATTTCCCACTTGGCCTCCAGTGTGTGTGTGTGTGTGTGTGTGTGTGTGTGTGTGGGATATAGAGAAATAGAGAGAGAGATAAATAATGCTGTACCCGGATTGCAGAGGCGCAGCCCCACAGTCTGAGTACAGAAACGCAGCAGGCCGAATAAATTCGAGATGAAGAGGAAGGAGAATAAAACATGGCTCAGCCGCTCGAGTGGCCCGACACACAGCAGGGTTCATGTCTCATTTCTGCTGGAGTTTTCCACACATGCACTCACAGCAAATGCACAGAAATCAGGAGGCTTACATAAAGTTTCAACAAAGCATGGGAATAACAGAACAGATTGTTTATTTCCAACTCACTTTCACACACAATGTGCTAGAATTCATATCAGCTTTAATATCAGTAACAAAAAGCTAGAGGTGGAGAAATATTCTCACGGAAAATAAAACAAAAATACAAAAATATGTAACAAAATAAAAATCCCTCCAAAGCTAAATGGAAATTATAGATCCACTTGGAAGAAAAGAAAAGAAGTAGATAGCCATGAAGCTGAATATTGTCCTATAACAGCACCCTGAAGGGTTTTATTTCAGTTTACCAACAATTACAAGTTTTATTTATTAAAGAATGGCATTTCCTGTTTTATTCATTTATAGTTATATTTAATGTTGTGGAACATCCGTGAAACACGTTAGTTCCCATTCTCACTTACGTTATAGCAGCTATAAACCCTCATTCCCTCTGTTTTTTTCCCTCTCTTTTTAAGTGAGCAAGCTAAAAAATAAAAATGCAGCTTGTCATGTTACAGAGAAAACGCAAAGCGTAAACTGTTACAAAGCGCTGACACTGGAGACTCCTTACAGGGTGTAGCGGTAGGTGTAGTGTTATTGACTTACGGCAGTGTACACATTTTAATACAACATGTGCGTAAATAAGCCTTTCTGGATTTGCCCTAGTAGCATATTGAGTGTGTGTGTGTGTGTGTGTGTGTGTGTGTGTGTGTGTGTGTGTGTGTGTGTGTGACGACTGTGTTCGCTCAAGTGCCGCTAGAGACGGAGGGATAGATTTCAGCGTTTTAATGAAGCAGCGAGCGAAGTGGTCTCACATTAGCTTGGCAACGACGATCCGAAACATTTACAAGGACACGTGCATTAAACAGGAAGTGGCATCATCTTCCTGAAGAGGTTCTGATTGGATCACTTCAAAGTCATTTTTTTTAAAGTCACACAAATTCAGCAAATGATGGATGAGAAAATCATAGAAGCTTTCAATCTTAAGTTCGAGTCATGTTTGGTTTAGTTTTTTTTCCTGACGTTGTGACAAATTAATCACATGACCTCTAATTAAAGATAGTAAATGTTTCCTTGCAGTTTGTAGTTTTATTATTTCATTCTTTATCTGTATCAGCATTTCAATTCAATTTGATTTGTATAGACATTGAAACAAAGCAGCTTTACACAAATCTGGATGTAGGTTTGTGTTGCTGTAGTGAAGTAACGTCTTCAACACAGTCATTCTTACACACATGCACATGTCACGTGGTCATATGTTGAAAGATTTAACAGAATGTAACCGAATCTGAAGTCTCCTTAAAATGATTAATATTTAAGGTGTTATAAAGTTCTATCTGCTGCTCCGTTTCCATCCAGAAGTTTCTCTCACACCTGTCACTCTCAGAAATAAAGGTACTAACTGTACTGTTCCTTGTTGCTGGGGTGGGGATGTGTTTTCTAACTTTAATGTGTATCTTTTACCTGCAAAGGTGTATAATGAACCTCCGATTAGCTCTTAGTTACGCCCCAGCGGCACGGAATCATTTCAGCACTTTTGACCCGTTTCAATCATGTGACTTTTTTCTCAAAACCGCCATATTTATGCCCATGAAAGCAATGTCGGAAAACAAAATGGCTGATCGTAGGTTTCCGCTGAGATCCGTGCCGAGACCCGAGAAAAACTATATAAAGATCTGACATCAGCACAAACTTTTCCAAATCTAACATCTGCAGACATTTATTTCGATTTAATCCACAATCCATCGCCACACACGAGAGAGCGTCTGAGTGCTTTAAAGAGTGCACGGAAGGTTAATGGCACTGTAGCAAGTGAAAGATAAATATGTCATGTCAGTTCTGGTCAGGTAAACAAACCGCACTATCATTTCAAGTTTGTAGAGATGCGACTCGCGAGATAAGGCTAGCCGGTGCAGTGTGTAGCCGAGGCAGTGTGTAGCCGAGGCAGTGTGTAGCCGAGGCAGATGTGTAGATACGGTCAGCAGATATATACAAGACGATACTAATGATGCAGAACTCACACTGTTCAAGCAACCCGGAGAAGTAGTTTAGCTCAGCGTCTGTAGGTTTATCCACCTAGCTAACGTTTTCATACGTAGCCTGGTAGCCATGTTTAATCACGAGCCGTGTGTGTGTGTGTGTGTGTGTGTGTGTGTGTGTGTGTGATGTATCGCATAGAGACACTGAAGGAAGAATTCCCAAACACCTGATTCCGGTTTCTGACCTTCACTACCCCGGAGTGTAACAGCTGGCTAAATGCCATCGCAGCTCCTGAGAGAAAAGCGCCAGCTGACACGGCCTGACACGGGCATTAATACGCCTGTAAAGCCCAGCCAAATGTGCATACAAGAGCGAGGGAGCGGGAGGACGAGTGAAGCGGAGCGATTGCACCGAGATTGCAGCGTGGGTTCTGTCCTGATTGCTGCAGCTGATTAAGAACTGATTAGATTTGTGATTGCTTCAAACCCCAGTGGAGCTGCGCGATGGTGTTTGTGTAGAGTAGTTTAATTAAACGTGCACACACACACACACACACACACACACACTCTTACCGTGTTGTAAGAGCAGACAGAAATGTAAATAAGTGTTAGTGTTAGATAATTCCCATTATCACACCTGTTCGAGCACAAACCAAGCTAAACACACTGCAAGCACACTTTCAGTTCAACTCTCATTCAGTTCAACTCTCATTCAGTTCATTCTGAAATGAAATAAAAATAAGAAATGGAAAAGATTAAACCGTTACTATAACGTTACATCATCCACTGCTTTGTACAGAAAATCTCATTATCCGATCAGTGAAAGAGCTCTCGTCTCGTCAATTCCTCGGAATTCTGCCCTGTTTTACTTTGTGTGCTGTTTCATTATTCCGTATTTAATTATTTTAAGTGCTTCTGATCGAGTGTGTTATAGTTTCTTACGCCACTGCGCTGTGAATGCTGGAGTCTGATTGGTCAGAAACTGATCGGCTCTCTCTAACAGCAGCTCTGACCGTAGTGCAGCTGTAAATCCCAGGTTCATATTAACGCCCTCGCTATCGTTTCTATAGCAACGGCTCATTCGCAGGGACCCGAACAGCATTAAAACATGAATGTAAAAGTAAAACATTTGTGGAAGGAGTCTCCAGTGTCAGCGCTTCTCAACAGGTAAAGCTGTAACTTGAAGTTTTCCGACATCTTCAGGACAGAGGAGTTTTTTTTTTTGGTCTAATTAACTTCAAGAGAGAGAATAAAGAGAGACCGGTGAGAGAATGGCTGTTTATAGCTGCTATAGCGTAAGTGAGAGCAGGAATGAACTTGTTTCGCAGAATATTGAATGTAACTATAAATGGATAAAATGTTTTTGAATAAATACAAACTTGTAATTGTTGGCAAATTGCTGCAGTATAAGAGGAATAAAACACTCATTGGGAAATAATCAGGGGGGTAACAGTAACTCAGCTTCATCGCACCGCCCCGTCGTTGATTATTTTCCTACATCAGCGCCACACACACTGTTTTATTCCTCATCTTTTACGGTTTACGTCTTCTTTTCTGTGTTTTTGTAATGACCATCATCAAAATAGCTTCACTGCCCTTATTCTGATGAAACGCTGCCACCTACGGTCCCGGTTCTTGGTTCATGGTTCGTGGTTCTTGGTTCTTGGTTCTTGGTTCTAGTTGGAACTGTATTTTTTACGGTGGAAAAGGGCGTGGCTCCGGCTGAAACTCCCCATTAAACACGGATGTGACTGATCCCTGTACAGTTTCTAGAATGTTCTGCCCTAAGACTGAAAGCTCTTTCACATTACAAATGAAAGGGTCGTGTCTTATTGGTGTGTGTGTGTGTGTGTGTGTGTATGTGTGTGTGTGTGTGTGTGTGTGTGTGTGTGTGTGTTTGCTCTGGCTTTAACTGAGCGTGACATCTTTTCCTCTCAGATTCTTGTGGATACGGATCTTGTTCCAGGCCGATCTCTTATCAGTCCTCATTCAGAGCTGAAGTTTGGGTGACAATGCCCTCTTTAATCCACGAGCACAAAACTTTCTCTTTTGTTTCTGAATCTGCTGGCCTTCTCGCCCTCTCATCCTCTTCTCCCTAAACTTTGTGTCGATATTCTCAGCTTGTCTCTTGCAGTAGACGCTTGTCTTTCTAGTGATCTCGCTTTTTTTTTCTTTCTTCCACACAGCAGCGGCTTTACTCTCAAGACGGAGCTCCCTGAAGAGCCGGCTTATGTGGAAATGACACACTGTGAAAGCGTTTGTGACTGAACGAGATTGTGGCACGGCTCCCCGAGGCACACTGTCTCTTTTACTGCACGTTTAAATTCGCCGTTTCTGCTCTTAAGAGACGAATATGCTGTTTTCTCCTGCCTCCTGCCTTCTCCTGACTCACGGCGTGAGTGGAGGCTAACGCTAATTCCTGACTGCACTGTGTGTAGGACAGAGCTGGGTGTTGCCTCAGCTCCACAGCGCTCTCCTCGCCTTCACGGTCAGGCTGAAGATGTGCTCATGCTAATATTAATACAGAAACACACGAGGTCCTGTTGAAATGTGGATATTTCAGAAAACATGATGATTAGGTACAAAATCTCCCGACGCCGAGGTCAAAACACCTGTAAACTCTGTCTTTATATCTGAGGTCTCTCACGTTTTAAACGTTAGCTAGCGATGTGTAAACGTTACAGTGTGGTCCAGGTGTTAGCTTAGCGAGTACCGTGAGCTTTGTCTTCACGGGCTGAACGCTCAAGCTCTTCACTCAGCTGAAGCAGGGTGTGATGAAAAGAGAAAAAGAATAAGAAAGAGAACGAGGGAGAAAAATTCAAGTTGAAACTGGGACCTTGTTTCTATCTATCTATCTATCTATCTATCTATCTATCTATCTATCTATCTATCTATCTATCTATCACACACTCCATCTCTCTTTCAAACTGTCATGCTCTCTCTCTTTGTCTCTTTGTCACTGTCTCTCTTTCTTTTTCTCTCTTTCTCTCACACAGTGTTTCTTGCTCTCTCTCACAGTCTCTCTCTCTCTCTGTCACTGTCTGTCTCTGTATCTTTCTCTCACACACAGTCTTTCTCTCTCTCTCTCTCTCTCTCTCTCTCTCTCTCTCTGTCTGTCTCTGAGGATGGAGAAATGCAGATAAATGCTGTTGTTGTGCTCTGTGGCAGCTCCTGCTGTTAATCCAATGCTGTTTTAGCACGCTAATGTGAAATGATTAGCGTAATTGTCCTCCCATCATTACATGTAGGGACTCATCAAACTTAATGGAGGTGTGACAGCTGAGAATTTGCTCCTCCGTGTGTGTGTGTGTGTGTGTGAGAGAGAGAGAGAGAGATTTCTAACTGGTAAAAGAAGAAATTTGAAGAGTCGCACGTGACGTGTGTGTTGTTGGCAGGTCGATGCGGGACAGTGATGATGAGGATGATGAGGAGCGGAGAGGAAGGACCTGCACCCTGCAGTATCAGAGAGCCATCATACGCATTCTCACTCACTTCGTCGCCGAATCGGCCGAGGTCCGAAATCAGCTGACCTACATGCTGGGCTCTGATTGGCAGATGGACATCACAGGGCTGGTGTGGGACTTCCTGAAAGTGGAGGATCCTCGAATCGCACGCTTACAAGATGGCCGCCTACTGGAGGGAGTGGGCACGGGCATGACCAGCATCCAGGTACACACTCACCT
>CM074952.1:26219920-26239586 GCA_037577455.1 Pangasius macronema
TTTCTTTCTTTCTTTCTTTCTTATATATATTTATATTGTTTCATATATCTTATCCCTTTATCTTTCACTCCTCCATCATGTTCAGCTCCTTAATTCAACTCCTTAAGAGTGAATTATCACTCTTAATGTTTTTTTCTTTTTTTCATTTAATGTCATTTTAAGGCAGAAGCATTAATGTCTGTGTGCGTTAAGAGCAGAGCGATGGATACAGAGCTGTAATAACTGTAGCACGGCCATGATGTTCATGCTGTTCATGATGTTCATGCTGTTAATGCTGTTCATGCTGTTCATGCTGTTAATGCTGTTACAGCATTAATGATTACCAGGTCACGTGAAGGTAAACTACCCCTGGCCCGGTGCAGACATGACGTGCACGAACATCGTGTAGAACTGAGCAGACCTGAGCCTGATTATACCGTCAGTGTCCACATTAAAGCTAATCATCCACTGAATTACAGCATAAGAGCAGGAGGGATGTACAGATTGTGCAGAGAGTGAGATTAAACTAGCCTTAAACGCCGTGCATGTGTGGATTCTTCCCCATAAGCAGACAGAATTTACTCTCAGAGTCCAGAAGTGATGATGTTTTAAGCTTTAAATCCAGCAAACCTCAAAGTGAAGTGAGTTATATAAAAGATACAAAAAACTCAGGATTGATTTCTCCTCCTGTCCAAGTTCACCGAGTGTGGATTAGATTTAGCCTCACATCGTCTGTCTGTGGTAAATATGCAGCTCCACTCTAAACCTGAACCTGAACCTGAATGAGCTGGGTTTATTAACTCTGTGTGTGTGTGTGTGTGTGTGTGTATACGCACTCTCCAGGTCCTCTCTCCTCTCTCAGACTCGATCCTGGCGGAGAAGTCGGTGTCTGTCGTAGACGAGAGAGTCAGCATCACTGAACTGGGCCTGCAGTTGGTCAGCGGCCTCACGCTCCGCCTACAGCTCAGCACAGGAAGTAACCAAGCCATCAGCGCCACGGCAACCACACAGGAAGTGCTCAACACGCCCAAACAGGTCTCACACACACACACACACACACACACACACACACACACACACACACACACACAGCATTATTATAATTTGCCCCAAATTTAGTCAACCAGCCTCGATCATGTTTGGTGTCTGAGGCTTGCTGCATCGTTACAGTGTTATTACATTGTAATAACAGATTTATGGCCGTATCGATGTTATAAATGTTTTGTTACATTTCATATTTTTCTTATAAATCATTTATGCCTACTGTGGATGTATGTATGATGTATGATAACTTATGTATGTTGTCTCTGACCCTAAAATAAAGTAGTTTTCACGTTTCTTCTTATGAATTGCTAATGAATACTTATGACAGTGTCATGACATCATTACTTCAGTATGGTAATGCTGTGTATTTGTACTCTTTGTACTCATGGCAGTGTCGTGACGCCATAATGGCAGAGTTATGTACGTTTTCTCTGTCCTTAAATCATAGTTCTTCTTATTTCTTATTAAAGTGCGTCACGGCACTTTAATGACAGTTATGAATACTTTCCTCTTTGTTTATGAATACTTATAGCAGTGTCTCTGAAAATTAAATTATGTTTCATGTTTCTAGATGTAATATGTATATGAACACTTGTTTCTGCTTCCTCTGAGTATAAAGTAAAGCTTTCTAATTGTATTAGTTTTATAAACACCAGCAGCATCATGACACCCTAATGACAGTTAATGCGCTTTCCTCTGAAAAGTAACTCAGTTTTCCTCTTTCTGCTTATAAATGGTTTATGAATACTTACGCCAACGTCACGACACCTTCGTGCTTCTTTAGACGCAAACTTCAGACGCCCCGCACGATCCTGCTTGATTGACTGCCTTCGGGGTGAAGGAGGAGTGTTTTTTATTCATCTCTCGCTTCCTTTAAAAGCTGTTCAGCTGTCAGCTACAAGCTCAACGACTCACACTTTAAATTAAGCCAATTACACGGCAGATCTTCAGCTCGTGAAACATCACGGCGCACTCAGACCTCCCAGTGTGCACCTCTTCAGCGTCGCTTCCACACACTCGCTGCTCAGTGTAAAAACATCCCATTTATAAACACACACACACACACACACACACACACACACACCATTTTTCCGTGCTCGCTCGCTTGTCCATTTACACGATATTTTCCCCCTCAGTATCCCATTTGTTCCGCGGTTGTGATGCGTACCTGTGGGATTATGGGTTGCTCTGGTTGCCCGTAGTAACTGCAGTCAAGCGTAATTAAGGTCTATTTAAGGGCTTCAGAGGCGGAAAGTGGGTTAATTATCGTCACCTTGACGCGCATAATCGGCACCACACGCCGCTATTTCACAGCACCTCAGCGCTTTTTAGACTTTTCCCCATTCACTCGGGATGAATGTGTGTCTTGGAACACTCACTGCACATTTCTATAGCTAGCGTGACGGGTTCTCTTCAACGCCTTCGTATTTACGGCGAGACGGAGTCGACAGCATGTGAATGCCGAGATTTTTTTTCACAAACAGACTCTTTATATTCCTTAAATGCTCCAGAATTTCACAAGATCTTCTTGCATGTGTGAACACATAAGCGTAGTGTTCATAAGGCTGCATAGTGTGCATAATCCTTACATGACATCAACTCACATTAATCTAAGCATCAGGGTCTCATTTCTGGTGTTGATCCGATGTAAAACAAATCCAGACTCACACAAACGTTCATAAATCTTAGTGCCATTATTGTGTCATGACTTTGCATTCGTAAAGTATTCATAAACATTTATAAACAGAAATAGGAAAAATTTAATTTAAGAGATAAAGGATAAATCTCTTATTTACATAATATATGTAATAAATGTCAGAATCCGAGTTATAACCTTCTCCATGTCACGTTGTTATATAGCAGGTTTTCACATCCGCATTATTACTGTTATAACCCTTAACTGGCGAGTTATGATGCATCATGACCATAGATTGCACTCTTTATTTTCATTCATTTAATTTCATTTCATTACTCTTTATTTATCTTTCTGTACGGATTGTATGCTGAGTAACACCTTACCTAAGATTAGTGTTCATAAGGCTACATAACATCACAAGTGACATAGCCCTACATGAACCGCTATAAAGGCTTATTCCAACAAGCATCAGAAAGTGACTACTTTCTTTTCTTTCGATTCTTATGTCAAGTTGACATAAGGTTGTCCTGTGACTGTATTTTAGAACTTCATGACGACTGACTTCTGGTCATTATGTGTCATAAGGATGTCATAAGGATGTCATAAGGGGGTTAATTGGAAAATGAAAAAAGGTGACAGTTCCAAAGGAAGATCTAGAGGGACTGTTGAACTCGATGGTATCACTCGGAGGTAATAATATAAACCTGCCATATAACACTGTGACATAGTGACAAGATTATAACACTGAGCATTATTACATGGTAATAACAGCTTTATGACAATTTCCTCTGGTACTTTAGTAAACACTTTTTTGTATTTCTACTTTTTTTATGACACAGTGTCACGACACATTACAGCAGTGTCATGACACAATAACGACAAAATGTATGTATTATAAATACTTATGGCCATGTCATGACACCGTAATGACAGGGTTATGTACGTTTTCTCTGGCTATAAAACAAAGTGTTTTTTTTTTCCTGCTTATAAATTGTTGGAGTGTTTATAGACAGTTATGTACATTTTCTTTCCTTAAGTAAAGCGTTCTTCTTTTTATTTCCACTTACGTTTTTTTTTAATATTGCCATCCATTTCTATGAATACTTATGACACCATAACGACAGACTTATGTTTATTTTCTTTGACCCAGTATGACACACACACACACACACACACACACACACACACACACACACACACAGCATTATTAATACAATATCTGGACTAGAAGATTACTTTAGAGTGTGAGAATGCAGTAGTGTCATGATGTATTAAGGCCAAAACACACCCAAGTCATTTACAGAGTGCATTTCAGATTACTCAGACAGACTGTTATTATAATAATCAATCATTCACGACTGTTCACATTTCATCACTCGTCCGTGTGTGTGCTGATGAGTCGATGATGGTCGAAATCTCCCCCCTGCGTGTCAGAGGATTTGTAGTGTGTCTGATCTGGAACGTTTGTATCTCATCCCGGCGAGCGAGAAGCTTAAGACACTCGTTTGTGGGCAAATCCCTGTTTGCATGGCCGTGTCCATAATGGAGCTTCCTTACTGGCTGGCTGTGGTTTAATAGAGCCTCTCCTGCTCAGTCTAGCAGAGCTCAGAGCTCAGAGCTTAACCTCACACTGCTCGAAATGTCACACTGATAAAGAGCCACACTGCTCACATTGAGGAGTTTAAGGATCTGCAGGATGGGTCAGTGGTTTAGCTCAGTGGAGGTAGGATGCAGATTTCCTCAGTGTTGCTAAAAAAGAAACAACGAGAACCGTGTGACATTACTAGCAAGTAGTATAAGGTCACTGTTTCTTCTTCACTTCAAATGAGTAACAGTTATAATGTTATAGTGATGCTAGATGTCTGTGTATAAGATTTTCCAACTTGGAGAACAAAGTGTTCAAAAACCCAGTTATTAGGAAGGTCATCTAGGAGAACTGATGATTTTGGATCTATGAGGATAACAAAATCCTACGCACTGTAGCATTAAATTGCATCATAATAGTGGTTATAATTTATCACTTACAGCTCTTCTTCTTCGTCTTCTTCTTATTATTATTATTATTATTGTTACAGATTTTTAATTAGATTTCAGTTAAACAAAGAACAATGTGGACTTCAGTGGATGTGATCTTCAAGCGCTGTACTCTTCTCTTCTGTCTGTCCTGTAGGAGGCGCTGATCAGTGCTTGGCTGCAGTTCAGTGACGGCTCCATGGCCCCTCTGGACCTTTACGACCCGGATCACTTTGTGCTGACGGTGATCTCTCTGGACGAGGCGGTGGTGAGTGTGAATCAGGACGCAACCGGACGCTGGCCCATAGTCTCAGCCCAGGCTGAGGGTCAGGGCCCACTGCTGCGCGTCGAGATGAGCGTCCATGAGTCATGTCAGAAACTCAAACCCCGCCGCAGCGTGCTTGCCGCCGGAAACTGCCACGTCCGGGTGAAATACGGCCGCACGGAGAGCGTCTCACAACCTGAATACGGAGACGACACTGACAACCGCCGACAGAACCTGAATTTACCGGACCGAACCGGAATGGAGGGCCATTACTTCTACAGCTCCATTTCCAACATGGACGACGATGGAGTGATGAGGAGAATCACCACGACAACCAAAACAGCAATCATCCGGAGAACTGGAGGAGAGAAACTGTCAAATGACGGCAGCCAAATTTCCAACGTTCCTATCGATTTCTCAGATTTTCCGGCCCAGGTGGACCTTCCCCGGGGACACAGTGTCTATGATGATGACTTGATCCAGAACAGTCGGGGACTCTCGGACCTGGAAATAGGGATGTATGCCTTGTTAGGAGTCTTCTGTCTGGCTATACTGGTCTTTCTTATTAACTGCATTTCCTACGCACTGAAATATCGCCATAAGGAGATGAGCATCGAGGGTCAGGAGAGCCTGAACCACGCACATGACTGGGTGTGGCTGGGAAACGAGGCAGAGCTTCTGGAGAGTCATGTGAGTCTGACACCACAGACAGACGAGCAAATCACAATTATGGACTCCAGCATCGGCGGGCTGGAGGAAGGGAGCCTTCTGCTCAACGGCGGTTCTTTACAGAAGAACAGTCACGAGCGTCAGGAGCATCGAGGAGCCGAGAGCAACGGCGGGAAAGACGGCAAAGGAGATTCGCCCACCACCAAGAGGAAGAGAGTAAAATTCACCACGTTCACCACTATTCCAGCCAGTGAGACTCTCGGAGAGGAGCCGGACGAGGAAATAAAGTGGGTGTGTCAGGATGTGGACATGGGAGAGTCCAAAGAGCTGCAGAACTACATGGAGCGGCTAAACGACAGTGTTTTAAAAGAAGTGGCGTAGTCGGCAAAGTGACAGCGTGTGTTAAACTGCAGAACTCACCCTTATGCCTTCTTCATAGAGCCAGGATTCAGTCACGGAAACATCACAAGCGCTCTGAGATACAGAAAAACCACGGGATGTAACATTTGCGCATTTGACGTACTCTCAGATCAACTCGGCAGCTGCCAAAGGACCTGCTACTTGACGTCATGGTACTCATGGCAAAAGAGTTTTTAAATCAACGAACACAAAAATCCGACTTTCATTTCTTGTTCATTTACTGCCCTTCACTTTATTCCTTATCCTCTTCATTTATAAACAAATTTATTTTAGCGCCTTTTCTAGTTAAAAAAAAAAAAGAAATGACAAGCTTGCAGATGCTCCACACACACACACACACACACACACACACACACACACACACACACACACACACATCAATGAGTGTAATATTAATGCATATTGTACCACTGTAAATAAAGTGCACATAGAATTGTTTTGACAGTTTGGATGTCCTTTTGCGTGTCATTCCTTGTGCTGATACACGGTGACCTCGCGATCCATCGGAGCTCACGTTGTTCTCAACAAGCCAGAAACCAGACCTGGCATTCGAGGAGTTAAAAATATTTCTGTGTATAAAATATAAACACAGTATTCACCTCATCTTCCACTTCAGCAAACTAAATTATTCCATTTTTTCCCCTCTGTGCCCTCTTTAAACCCAATTTTATTCCCCGAATCTTTGGTGTGCAAAAGCTTCTGTTGCTGCGAGCATCTGACTCAAGCTGTTCCCAGCCAGATAGCGAAAAAAATTCATCTCTGCTCTAATTTAATCATTTGTGACCGGGACGATTTTCATAATGCAAAAAAGGGCAAAAAAAAAATCCAAAGCTAATTTAAATCAATTATAAATCCAGCATCATTAGAGCAAAACAGCAGGAGGCTGAACTGAGTTAAACAAGGACAAGCCGAAAAGTGCTAATGTGAATTTGGAGCGTGAGAAGAGAAGAGAAGAGAAGAGAAGAGAAGAGAAGAGAAGAGAAGACATATGAATATAAAGAGTTACAGAAGTATCTCTGCTGCACTGTGCTTGGAGATTTCTCCGTGCACTTTCGCATTTATTAGCCTGTTTACAGAGTCTGAATCTGGTTTGTTTTCTCACTGCACATAATTAAACAAGCCAAAAAGCAAAAATACCATTGTCTGAGGGGTGTGAAGGGCTGAAAACATCCTCGTAAAAATTCCTCCATTAATTGGTGAGGAATATGTCGATAGAAGAAGCTAAACAAACCTTTACCGAGTGCATAGAAACCACAGAATCACCGGAGCATGCGGGACATGTAGATGTCTCTAAACAGCATAACATAATTATAGAAATAATGTGAGTAGAACATTTTCTTCTCCTGGACTCATGGCGTTTCTGCTCACATCTGCTCACATCTGCACACATCTGCACACACTGCACGTCCGCCTCACTTCCTGCCCTCGAGTCGATTCAGAGTCGCATCACTTCATCACTAGAGTTAACTGGGTAGTGGATGAGACCACCTCGCTCAGACGCTCTGGGAGCCGAGTGTGATCGCTGTGTTCTCACCTGCCTGAAGAACCGCACCGGGGCGCAGAACACACACGGACTCACCACTGTGTATGTGAACACACACCGAGTCAGTACTCCATTACACCAGTGTCTGTTGCTTCTACTCTGGAAAACAAGCACTGATGTTTCCTCATTAATTACTACAAAGCCATGAGCAGGATTTGACATTTTTCATTTCCTTTAAAGTCTCTTTATCTGTCCACCTAGCGCACCATATGTGTCCATGTTTCACTTAACTTTCACTGAGGTAGAATTTTAAAAAGATTTCCTGTCCATTTATCCTCAACACACTACACACGTCTTAATCGTTCACTAGACCTGGCTCTCCGTCCTTCTTCTGTGCCAGACAGATGACTGTACGGTTACCTGGATGCAGTTCAGTCATGCGTGCACTGTACGTGATCAGCGATGAAGGGAGAATTTTTAAGTTTCGAGACAATAACACAATCTACTCGTCTTGCTTTCATTGTAAGGAAGAAAGACGGCGCATTGTATATATGTATCGACTCCTGACTTCCACCTTAAATACTGTATCTGGCTCAAAGCATCGACTCGTTTGTGAAGAGCACATCACTTCTGTGATCATTGGGTACATTAATCGATTCAGACATGACTTGACACCTGCCCCGAAGAAGTTTTCTACGTTTCTTACATACGCCGTCATAAATTTTCTGACAGGAAATTCCGATTTAGCCGTCAGTCGGAAGTCACTTTATCCTGATTTCCAAAGCTGACAAATGAAAGCAGTACGCTTCGGATATGATGTGTGTGTTCAGTGTTGTGACAGAATGCAAAAGAAATGAAAAGGATGTTGATTTTACGGTGCTCATTTGCAGAACGTGTACATTACAGGCATCGCTTTTTCCCCCTCTCCCATCGCTCTGGCTGTTTGAATGAATTAATGAAAGCAGTGGTGTATGTTAATGTGGCATTTTGCTGATAATCTCTCAAGCTGAATTATTGCAAGTGTTCAGTACACAAATGCCAGCATTTGTCTAATTAACCTGAGCCGGATTTCCCTGGGCATTAGGGGAAGAGTGTCATATTTCCTCTTTGCTACCAATTAATGTGACGCTCGTATTAGTTTTCAGCTCGGAAATGGTCTTTATGATTATGAAGAGGGGAGTCAGCGGAGACTATTTATCCTTTAATTCTAACCGGAGCAGGGTCAGGAGCGATTAGACAACACTCACATTAATGAGTGAAACCCGGACTCGTTATTCACCGGAACGCTGGTGTGCTTTGTAATTTAGGAACTTCACAGGAGCTTCATAAGCATTTCATAACCTACAATACCCTATAAAGGTGTATAATATGATCATTAATATGCTGATGACATCTATATACATTGCAACAGCCAGTTTTTCTACAGTCCATGTTTTGGCGGGAGACGATCTCAAACCCTGGAGCTGACAGGAAGTGACATCACTGCACATCTGTGAGTAGGAGCAGAAGTGTAGTCCTCCTATAGTGTTATTAATGCGAGTGAAAGCCATGTATTGATGAGTTCTTACCAGGTGAATGGAGCCGTGTGTGTGTGTGTGTGTGTGGAAAGGATGTTTTAATTTGCATATTTTGGAAAGGTGTTAAAGTGGAGAATCTTTTCGGATGTCGTTTTGGACATTTTTGTGGCGTGGAAAAGCCACGTCAATCAATTCACTCTTCAACATAGAAAAATGTATGATCTGTAAGACGAGTTTCTTCACGAAGTCTGCAAAGAAAAGAAATCATTCACATTTGTTTGCGCACAGCGTTCTGTTTTATGGATGTTAATAAAGGTTGAGAGTGAAATCACAGTGAATTAAATGTGTGAAAAAGAATTCTAACAGCACAGATGAATGAAGCTAATTTGTTAGATTTTGGGTTTGGTTTTGAGTCGAATGCGGTTCAATTCACTGATGTCAGCCATCATAATGGAGTTTCTCATCTCAGTTTCTTTCGCGAAATTGGAGCCAGCTTCATGTTGGTGACATTTAGAGAAAAAAAACAAGATCCATGTGTGATATCTAGAATAAATTTAATCGACACAGTATATCCTTAAACGCTGCCCGTGTGTATGAGTCAAATGAGCCTCGTACTGCTCAGAATCCTCATATCCTCAAGAGACCCGTTTCCATCCTGGTGTGCTTTCACTCCTTCTTTTCTGACTGAATGAGCTCGTTGGTGTGATTACAGACACGCCTCCATCGATTACTGCCTCCTGAATGGAAACCAGATTGAACGAGCGCGCTGGATCCATCGCATTGCTCCTGCTCAGTCCTCTCCAACTTCCTGTCCAGCAGCTTCCTCTCCGTCACAACTCTCTCTCCCTCTCTCTCTCTCTCTCTCTCTCTCCGTGCACTTCCCGTCGTCCCCACACACAGCCGCCTGATAGATGACTGTTTTCTTTCTTTCTGCCTCCGTGGTGAGACTTCGATTGCGGCTCTATCAGCGCCGGGGCTGATGTGGAGGGAGTGTGTGTTGCTCTGAGGGCAGCGAATCACGACATGCAGCTTGTGAAGTGTGAAGGACGGAGAGATTTCACTGTCACACAAAGTGAGGGGAAGATGGATGGTACTCCACTTGTAATTAACACACCATCATGTTCCTCTTTTTATTTCATCTTTATGGCGGCGGAGGGAACGAGGCCGTCTCGGCACACTGCACAGCACTAAATGATTTTCTCTGTTTATAGAGTTTCAGTCACTTTTTTTCTGTTTCCTGCGACTCGCCTCCTGAACGTACAGACGTCCTGCGGGGAAACGTTTCCAACGCTGTCACACACAGGTGTGTTAATGAGGTCTGTGATTAGGAAACACATCTGAGGCCTTGTTCGGGAAACGGCACGACCAGATTTGATTTTAAATTCACCGCAATAGCTCCGATATTAAAAGCGACACATTAGGGGCCCAAGCACTACATTTATTTGTCTAGAAATACAGGAAGCCGTTTTATTTATCTAGATGTCTAAATGTATTTATTACTAAACTGATTTACGTAGGATGCCCGAGCCTCGTCCAAGGGTCCAAGCACAAAATTAATTTATTTATAGGTCTGAGCACTACATTTACTTGTCTAGGTACCAGAGGTATTTACTGAGGGGCCCAAACGTTATTCTTGATCTTTAAATGATGATCTTACGTCATCGTTTTCAGAAATGATTGTAAGAAACTTGACTTTAATAATGGTTTTACTTTGTCATCATATCGCAGGTAGAAATGTGTTACGTGCACATTTAATACCTGCCCTTCAGTCATATTAATTAACACGCAATCTCCGCTCCTGAAGAGATTTTCACCCTGTTGGTGCTTTATCAGTATCGACTCCGCCCACTATTTTAACACGCAACATGGATACGTTATCCAGGGACTGTAGTACATTAATGTGTGTGTGGGGTCATGTTGCTAATGTTTATATTATTTACAATTGCAGGGTTTGTTGTCAATATCAATAAATGTTCATCATCATCATCATCATCATCATCATTATTATGTAGCATGAGACTGTTACTAGAAAGCACTTAATCTTTTATTGACATTAAATTTACTTTTAATTTTTATGACTTAATTATATACCAATGTATTATTATTATTGTTAAGAAAAAGGGTCCATCTTGAACATCTTCATTTATAAATAATCTAATATATACACAGGAATCTCTTATGTGCAAATATTTATTATTATTATTATTTTTTTTTTTATTATTATTATCATTATTGTTATTGTTATTACATTGGTGCAGTAGAGAATGCTGCCTGTCACTGATTATATTATTATCATTAACATGAAGTCGGGTCACAGAGTGGAGCAGTTGCAGGAGAAATGAGAGGAATAACGGCTGGTGTTCATGAAGTAGCTCCTGTCTGACTCATTATACACACAGAGATGATTTAATTCCTGATGAAATCAGACAGAAAAACGTCCTAATCAGAGAGAGACGCTGTTTCTGCTCCAACTGCTCTTCGCTCATTTACATAAAACCAATTCTTCATTTCTCTCCTCTGATTCACTCGCATCTGCGCCTGAGATTTAATGAAGGAAACAAAGCACAGACAGAAACAGGCTTCAGGCTGAACTTTAGCGCGACCTCCACGTCACAAACACACGACAATACAGACACGTGAGGTGTGAAGGTACCGTACGCAGAGTCTCACGCCGCGACTCGGGTCTCGTCTCGTCTCTTCGGCGCGAAAGAAACACAAGAACTCGGCTGATTTTGAAACATTTCGTTTATTTCTATAGCAATCATTATCAGAGGAGATCAGAGAAGCTGTCAGTCACACAGCAGAAGTAAAGTACAATAAAAAAATGCACAGAATTCTTAAAATGAATTATAAAAAAATCTGAGTGCAAAAAAAAAAAAAACACAAACAAAAATGTGTCTTAAAGTGTGTCAGAGTGTCAAGAGTCAGTGATTTCTCAGGATGAATAAACTCCTTCCAGTTTTATACAACTTTAAACTCTGAGCTCTTAACAAGTCAAAACACACAAATCACAGTGCAGGAATAAAGCCGATTCCTAAAGACGACGAAATCTCATTCGAGCCGTCATCCTCGCTAACACGCCACGCTGAACACGTAACCGCCTCGATGAGGAGCTAATGAGCCGAATCAGGCGTGTGCTAGCAGGTACATGCTGAACGCTGAGCTAGTGCAGTACTGAAGAGACACAACAGTGCAGTCAGGCATTAAACACCAACTTTAGGCTGCTTTCACACTTTTTTGACCCAGTCCTAGCTAGTACCAGCTAACGAGCTAGCTTTCATTCAGCGCGCCGTGAATCTCCTCATATTCACTCACCGGCACGACTCATGTTTTATCACCAGTTTGTCCTCCGTGTCTGTTTTTCCCGTCGAGTTCTCAGAGCTGTGACCTGATTGGTCAGGAAGTCAAAGAGCGATCAGCGTCACTGTGAACTCTGATGGAGATGTAAAAGTTTGTGGAGGGAAAAAAGTGTGAAAGCAGCTTTAGAAGATTTTACAGAAACGTCACTAAAATTTATATCAAACAAGTGCATGTTACACACCGTTTATAGCAAAATAAAAAAATTCAGTTTCAGTAAGAGAAGACGTAACGTTTGTAGCAGGTAGATATCGATTTTTGGAGATATTTGCAGAAGATATATGGAGTAAAGAGGATGCTGTGATCTTTAAAAAATGTTCTTCATTCAGTTGTGATTTGTAAAGGAAGCTGCTAAAGCACACGAAGCACGTGAACATTCTCTCTCATTAAGATGAAACGTGAAAATATTTCACTAACGCTCTGCGAGCTCGCAGTCCTGAGACACGGGGAGGGCTAGAATATTCTCTTCATATTAAACCCATCAGCTCTGCAAGAGAGACGCAAATGAAATCCAAAAGCATGAGGAACAGGAAGCTGTTGATCCGAGATCCAAAAGTGGAGCTGGAGTCAGTTAGACGTGATTCTCGTTACCAAACGACTGAAGAGAGAAACGTTAAATATATAAATAACTGCAAGCAGGTAGTGTGGCACAGGCTGAGGCATGCTGGGAAATCCGCAGTGTGTGTGTGTGTGCGTGTGTGTGTGTGTGTGTGTGTGTGTGTGGGTCAGGAATTGAATGAAGACCTGTGGTTCACTTTGGGTCTCTGCTTATCATATTTGACCGAGACGATGAGGAACAGGAGGAGTGTGACGCCCTGAATACCGGCCAGGAGGAAGAAATAATAATTCAGCATGCAGTTGTTGATGTTTCCTACACACACACACACACACACACACACACACACACACACACACACACACACAGAAAAAGAGAAGAATTGTTATAACAATAAATTACTTATAAATGACTCCCATGTAAAGAATACAATGGCGCATGAATATGCAAATTAGCCCTATGTAGTGACATCACAAGTAGAGATCTCACACACACACACACACACACACACGCACAGAGGTATAGAAGCACAAATACACACACACACACACACACACACACACACACACACACACACACACACACACACACACTCCTGCTAAACAAACTCCATCCTTAACACACACACTTTCTGAACGAATACTGAAATGTGTGTGTTTAGTTTGCTAAAGCACTTAACTGCATAACTACGAGCAAAAAATACACAGGGTTTTAATTATTTCACTCACACACACACGCGCACACACACACACGCACACACACACACACACACGCGCACGCACGCAAGCGTGTCATTCCCCCAAAACTAGGGCACTTTATTATTTTCTCTTGCCTCATCCTGACAGGAGGGAAGAAGGGACTAGTAATCTTCCATCTCTCTCTCTCTCTCTCTCTCTCTCTCTCTCTCTCTCTCAATCAAACACACACACAGACACACACACACACACACCCTTTTTGAAACTTTCATTTCAGAGCATCTGTTCAGCAGCTTTTTCAATCTTTCATGGAACTTGTGAAGGACATGCTGTATTTTTAAAGAGTCACAAAACCACATTGTGTGTTGAATCTGGCAGTTTATTCCACAGCCGGGCCAGCTGCTCGCTTCTGATTGGTTAACAGGTGTGTGTTGTGTTATTATATCAGTACCTCCAAATCAGTGCTCATCATACAGTAACCATGGCAATGAGTATAAATAGCTGTTTAGAGTAAACAAACCCAGACAGTGTGAGAAGCCTGAGGTCCTGGAAGCCGTGGTTTGATATAGAAAGATTTTTTTATACCACTACCACATTGAATCAACTCACTGAAAAAAAAATAAAATAAAAAAATAATAAATAAAAAGGAAGAAAAAACCTCATCAGTTTCTGTGCTGCTTTTGTGTCACCGCTGGCTTCGAGCTGAACGACTCCCGAATGAGTCCAGAGTTAAAAGTGCGATTCTCCAGTGAAGCTACACAAACAACAAACACAAAAATGACATTTCCATCCTTCCCATGATACAACTCACACCGAACCGTCACTCATCAGCCAGCGAGCAGAGACTCTCTCTCTCTCTCACACACACACACACACACACACACACACACACACACACACTGCACTAATCCCAGCCTAGCCGATAACACGTAAATCACTGTGTTTCCTTCTGAACATCCCTCAGACACCCCGCACTACCCCGCCTCGCCTCGCCCCGCCCCACACCGCCTCGTCACCCTTCTGCTATCCTGTGTTTTTTTTCCCTCTCCATCAAGCCGCAGTCGTAAAAGAACATGGAGTTATATCACTCTGACACACTCGCTGGCGGAGAGATTGCTGGCGTTCCCCTCAGGAAAGAAGCCGTCACAGCTTTTTGGCTGCCATTCGGCTGTAATGGAAAAATAAACACAACTGAGCAAAGCTGCCACGCGACACAAACAAATAAATACAGGACATGGCGCTGAGAAGACGCGCACGGGCTAAAAACACTGAGAGGAAATTTATTTTTACCTGAAACATGACAAGAATGTGTGTGTAATATCTTGATATGAAAGATTCCATGAATGAAAGACATAGCTATTTCAACCGAGACACAGAGGCCACGCCTCCTTCACTGGGACTGAGACACAGGGGCCACGCCTCCTTCACTGGGACTGAGACACGGAGGCCACGCCCCCTTCACTGGGACTGAGACACAGAGGCCACGCCTCCTTCACTGGGACTGAGACACAGAGGCCACGCCTCCTTCACTGCGACCGAAACACAGAGGCCATGCCTCCTTCACTGGGACCGAAACACAGAGGCCATGCCTCCTTCACTGGGACCGAAACACAGAGGCCATGCCTCCTTCACTGGGACTGAGACACAGAAGCCACGCCTCCTTCACTGGGACTGAGACACGGAGGCCACACCTCCTTCACTGGGACCGAGACACAGAGGCCACGCCTCCTTCACTGGGACTGAGACACAGAAGCCACGCCTCCTTCACTGGGACTAAGACATGGAAGCCACGCCTCCTTCACTGGGACTGAGACACGGAGGCCACGCCTCCTTCACTGAAACCGCTCAGTGTTTACACTCCTAATGCTGAGATAAACACTGATTTAACATGTTGCTCTTCAAACAGATTGTAATCTCTTTAAATCCAATAATCTGCTTGTGTTTAACATCTCGTGTGTAAAATCAGTGTGTGTGTAACCAGCTGCTTGTGCTTGCTTTTTCTTTTTCTTTTTCCTTTTAAAGAAGAACTGGAATCAGTCAGTACGTCACATCCAAAACGGTGGTTTGTCACAGATTATATACGATGCTGCGGATGAGGGACACGTCATCATACAGAGAGCACTGACACGGATGAGGAAATACATTTCACTTCGAATGAGTTAACAGAAAGACAAAAAAGAAAAACTAATTATTTATGTAAATTATTCTGGCTGAATTAAAGTGTTAGGAAATGTGCAGGAACGAATAATAAAACACTTCGTTAAGTTCCAGCGTGAGTAATATCTTTACATCCTTCATCTGGAATTGATTCTGATTATACAATGAACCTTTTACATCTACACTGATTATTACTGTTGACCTGAATGTTAATGTTTTCTGGATTTCAGTTTGCCTGCAGTTACACAGTTCACTAAACTGTGATGAAATGACAGCATGCATTCGGTAATTTTAATCACTTCACTTAAATCAGTCATTAGGCGGTTAGCTGATACACACTCCATGACCCTAACGCTCTCCCAGACTCCATCTTTTCACACGTTTCAGACCTGTATGGTGGATGTGAGATGACAGATTCACTCTGAGCTTTTACTCCACATTGACTCGAAGCTCCAGTCACTTCCTGTCTGACATTTTCAGTCCATCATGACACCATTTCATCGAACTGTGACAATCTGAGTATGACCGGATTCTTCTGGGGGAATAAAGCTTCAAGAGCTGAATGGTTAAAGAAATAAAAACACTTCAGTGGGATCAGCAGTGGACTAAATCTGAGCTTCCTGGTTAATGCTGATGAAATTTCATCTATTCATCCATCCATCCATCTATTCATCCATCCATTTATCTAACCATCCATCTATTCATCCATTCAGCCAAACGTCCTACTACTTATTCATCCAACCATCCATCTATTCATCCAACCATCCATATATTCATCTATTCAGCCAACCTTCCAACTATCTATTCATCCAACCATCCATCTATTCATCCAACTATCTATCTATTCATCCATTCAGCCAACTGCCCAACTATCTATTCATCCATCCATCCCACCATCCATCCATTTATCTAACCATCTATTCATCCTAACCATCTATTCAGCCAAACGTCCAACTACCTATTCATCCAACCATCCATCTATTCATCCACTCATCTGTCCATCTATCATCCAACCCAACCATCCATCTATTCATCCATTCATCCAACTACCCATTTATTCAAACATTCAGCCAACCATCCAACAATCTATTCATCCAATGCTCCAGCCATCTATTTATCATTCCATCCAATCATACATGTATCCGCCCACACATCCAGTACATCAACAACGTATACATCCATCACTATCCACTACCCAGACATCCATCCACCCAACAACCATATGAACATATCCAACCATCCATCCACTCATCCATAAATCTATCCACCTACTTAACCATCCATCCACTCATCCATAAATCTATCCACCTACTTAACAATCCATCCAACCAGACATAAATCTATCCACCTACTTAACCATCCATCCATTTACAGACCATTCATTCACCCAACTATTCACCCACCCAGCTACCTAGCCTCCATCCATCACTTCATCCTCTGTCCAACCTCTTCCTGTGCATTGTCTTGTTTTGTGCATTAGTAAATCTCCTTAATGCTTTTTGTGTGTTGTTGTATAGTTTACACGTGTTTCAAATGTCTGCAGGTTAAATTTTGGCGTTCCTTTTATTTGACTCTGTTATTAGATTATAAAACGAGACCTCACTGTAGGACTGTGCTTAACATTAAATGCACGGTGGACATTAACTTGACAGCCTTGTCCTTCTTCCCTTTCTCCTCCAATAAAAATAATAAACTTGTCCTTTCTTCTTGTATCAATGTCCCTCTCTTGCCATCCTTCTCTTGCTCATCTCTGCTCTGAATCTCCTCTTCTGGAATGATGGAGCGTTCAAGTCCTTCCAGCACATACAGTAATCTACACAACCTTCAGACCCATCTGTCTTCCTCTCTGTCTCTCTCTCTGTGGGTAGTCGAGTAAAACAGCACTGAAATCACCGAGAGCTCAGTGTGTGTGCCGTGTGTTCTCCATGCTGCTGTGTGATAGGTGGAGAAGGAAAGTAGTGCACTCAGTAGGGAGGATGTAAGCCTGAAGGCAGGAGTTTGTGCATCTGTAATCGATAACAGCCCTAGGGAGCCACACACACACACACACACACACACACACACACACACATGCTCTGCCCTAATTAACATCAGCAAGAAGACACAGAGAAACAGAGAGGAATGTGAATGAGGTTATGGACAGATATGCTGCTCACATGTTTATTATTATTCTTATTTAAATTTTGGCATTGCTTTGGTTATTATTATTAATATTTGTAAATTATACTATAAATCTTGAACTGAACTCAGACAAGAAACAAAATTCAGAGAAGATAAAAGGAAATATCTCATTAAATTTATTAGAAATTGAATAATAATAAATAACTATTTCTGGTTATATTTAGTGCATTAGGAGGTCCATTAGGAGGTGAAAGGTGTAGGGCAGGTTTATGGGTTAGTTGCTGTGTTTCACATCCATTATCTACCAATCATCTATCCATCCACCTACCTGACTATCCACCTAGCTAACAATCCATCTACTTAATGATCCTTCTACCCAACCAGCCATCTGCCTGAGCATCCATCCACCCATCCATAAACCCACCCATCCATCCATCCATCCACCTACCAAACCATCCATTCATAAATCCATCAATCCATCCATAAACTCACCTCTCTAATCATTCACTCATCTCTCCATAAATCCATTCACCCATCCAAGATACCTCCACCCATACATAAATCCATCCACCTACCTAACCATCCATTCATAAGTCCATCCACCTACCAAACCATCCATTCATAAATCCATCAGTTCATCCATAAATTCACCTATCTAACCATTCTTTCATCTCTCCATAAATCCATCCACGGACCCAGCTATCCATCCATCCATAAATTTATCCATCTATAAATACTCCCAGCAGCCGCTAAGTCCAGATCAACACTGCTCCCTGTTGTGACTCCACACCTTTCCTCATTAGTTTTACTGCAATTACTGAACAATATGTTGCGGCTTTAAAGAGTTAAACACTGCTGTCATGTATAATTATGTGCATTCTCGCTACAAAATTAGCGAGCCAGCTGTTCGGAGAGAAAGCTTCTCTATGAACACATGGCATATTAACTGCTTCTATTTTAAAACAATAAAGTGTTGCTGGAGTTTAATAGGTTGCTTGTTGCTGTCAACAAAATAGCACAGGGAACTAGAATTTTCTGTGAAAGCTCAGTGTGTGCAAGCCAACAATAAACCATAACCAAAGTGCAAAACAACACAACCATAAAACGAGAATGTAAATTCACCTAAGAATGATGGCTATTTGTAATACTGCAGTTATCACAGACTAAGTAAGGCTTTAAATGTGAACTATATTTTCCATTAAGTGAAGGTTCCTGAGGAAACACATGAAGAGAGAGAGATGGTGCTGTAACACACTGATGTAGTGTAAAAATAATAGGACATAAATAACAGCCCTCGCCATCTTGCCACATTTTTTCCCATTAGGACACATTCAGAAAGTTCTAGACTAGGATTTCTGTAACAACAGGGTTCTACCGAGTGCTCTTCGCTCCATGTGCACTCCTCCTCCAGTCCTCGTTGTGGGCGTTTCCTTTCAAGTAGTGATGCCCAGTAAAGATGACTGCGTGTACAACGCATTAAGCAAAGCCATCGATATCTGGCAACAGTTCAGGAGGGACGAGACGATAACAGGAGAAAGTGCAAACTATTTTGCATTTCATTTTTCACACTCTTGCATTGTATCAGTTCAGCACAGAAACAGCTGATATTAAAGTTTCACTACAGATTTATCAGCATTGGGGGATTTTATAGCAATAAAGCAGCCATAATGTATATTTTATATTGTTACATATTTCCTGATATTTACATCTCAATGTGTTAAACAACTTCAGTCTCCTCTTCAGGAGGTGAAATG
>CM074952.1:26240396-26242896 GCA_037577455.1 Pangasius macronema
AAAACCCAGGGCTCAAACCAAGAGTAGACATTTAAAGGATTGTTTAAACAGTCAATCTAACCAGACACACCTGAACAACAAGGTACATCTGTCAGTTCCAATATTTCTGATCACTTGAAAAATGGATGGTTTCAAACAAAAGGTGACATGTTCTAAGTTATTTTACAGTATAAGTAAATATCAGAAAATGAAAGCTGAAATTTTGATCTATCGTCTCATATTCATCTTTTGATCTTTTGACCCAAATGTCTTCAGTGCGTAGCAAAAATAAAGAACCGGCCTTGCCATTCCAATACTTTCAGAGAGGACTGTATTGTTTTGGGGTGCTGATATAAGGGTCTCACTGACATCGTTCATTTATTTAAAGTGAAAAACAGGTCAGATCATGTCTTTTCTTTCTCTCATCCCTCCACTAGTCCTGTGTGTATCTGTGAACCCTCCCCTCATCCATTTCCCTGGATGTTTCCTGCAGCATATTACTCGACTCAGCCCTCCACCTCTAGCATCATTCATCAGTGCTGCTGAGACGATTGCGTTCCACATGGCTGCTAGCCTAAAAAAAACCCCACAGAATTTCACACGCAAAAAAACTCCTCAGCTCTGTAGAAGCCAGGTAACTTCTCACCGTAAACAAACAATTGTTAATTCAGTGTCATTTGTTTCATAACAAGCTTCGTTTCGTTCATTAAACGTATTAACTGTGAATAGTGAAATCCTGGAAGCTTCTCGAGCTCCTCCACCCAGAATTCCCACTTAAACCACGGAAAAAGTTCCGGAGCAAGTCAAGCAAGTCAACAGAGGTGGCACTTATGTAATGAAGAGCAAATGAGGAGTTTAATCGCGGCCCTGTCTGAACACGAGCTGTGCTGACTCGTCTGCCCATTCAGCTGGATGAGAAGAGCGAAGTCATGCTCATTAGCTAAATCACCCGCAAACTCAACATCCCCACTTCCCCTATCAACACACGGCAGCTGCTGAAGAAGAAGCATAGCTGCTGAATCAAAGCGGGTGTTGCAGACAGATGATGGTGAACTAAGAGCACTTTGAGGGAAACAAACTTTTGTTGGAGAGAAGAAGAAGAAAAAATAGAGATAGATTTTATCTTTGTAAGGAGGTTAACACTCCTCAACATTAGTCGAAAAGAGGAGACTATACGTCCTTTTTTACATGACTGCTTTCTTTTCTAGTAAATGAGCTTCCCACACAAACACAAACACACACACACACACACACACACACGGTTTCATTACGTTTTCTACGTGTTTGACTTACTCGCTATTGTGCTCTAGTTCATTTCTATTTTAGTGTGTTTACTATAACACTAGTTTACTGACATGCTACTTGGTGTTTTAATATGACCGTTTACTGTAATGCAGGTTCATGAACTGGTATATTTAGCATAATGCTACTGGTTTTTATCGCTAATTTATTGATAAGCATGCTCAGTATAATGCTAGTTTGTGTTTTATCTCATTTTGAGCTTATTTACTATAGTGCTAGTGCTACAGTGTCTTTCCGCCTGTTTAATATACTGGTAGTTTATAGACTGACCTGGATGCTAAAATGCTGGTTTATGGATTAGCTTGTTTACTGGTCTTCTAACTACACTCTGATGAGCACAGAATGACAAAAAGCACAGTAACAAGCAATATGCTGTATGCAAGTTCTAAATGTCTACTGGAAGTGCACAGAGCAAAGGAAAATGCATCACCTGTTTGTTCCCAAACCAAAATCCTGGACCATTCTGGGAGTTGTACGAATCCCAGTCGGATTGATATTTTAGGCCTTGAAAAGAGGTCATGTCCAGGAAAAAGAGGACGTCTGCTCACCCTCGCGTGACTTCTGAGCTCATCTGTTAAGACTAGAACAGGAAGTGAGCCTCAAAGTGCAAAAAACTACCCCGAGACCTGATTTCTACTTTCTACAAAAGATCCAGGCCTTTGCTCTGACCTGCACAAGCCCAGACAGGTCGAGCCGGCTGACTCACACTGTGGGAGAGAACGTCTGCAGGTCTGCAGGTTCCTGTGGGGTTTAGTGCTCGCAGCAAGATAAAAGAGCAGACAGAAGAGCTTCAGAAGCACTGCAGAAAAGTGAAGTGGAAGATATCAGCGCTAAAAAAAAGGAAAAAAAGATGAATACTAAAGACTTCTTCACATAAAAAGGATTCAGTGGATGACGAAAAACAAAAGATTTACACATTAGGGAACTGGATATATAATACAGTGTGCACTATTGAAGCCACCACTCCAGAGACACATCCCTCAGAAGTAAGTGCCCCTTTAGACTCGCAGTGATTTTCAACAACAGTGCAACAGGTGATTATTTTATTTCTTATAGTAGAAATAACCTTGAAAATATGTAGAACATGATAAAAGATAAAAATGTTTAAAAAAAAAGCATCAGCACAAGTGTCTTATTGGCTGAGAAAATCTTTTTGGGTCTGGTTTCGGAATGCCTCTCAATGGGCCTCCTGTCAGGTTTTTTAATAAACACGCCCACA
>CM074952.1:26247896-26250396 GCA_037577455.1 Pangasius macronema
GTTTTGGTCGACGTAAATTATAGGGTAACGTGTGTTAATTAAAATTTCCTCCGAAATTCGAGGTGGGTGAAATCACAATTAATTATAAAGGAGGCTTTAAGCTCCACCCACTTTACACAATTAACTATGAATGAGGCTTTAAGCTCCACCCACTTTACACAATTAATTATGAAGGAGGCTTTAAGCTCCACCCACTTCACACAGTTAAATTATGAAGGAGACTTTAAGCTCCACCCACTTCACACAATTAACTATGAAGGAGGCTTTAAGCTCCACCCACTTTACACAATTAATTATGAAGGAGGCTTTAAGCTCCACCCACTTTACACAATTAATTATGAAGGAGACTTCATAGCACAAATAATTTTGAATGTTTTACGTCCTACCTCATTTCGAACTTAGCACAAGTAAGAATGATTTAAACCCCACCCCAGTTAGGATTTAAGGCTTTAAGCTCCACCCCCAATCAGCTTTAAAGGCTTCAAGCTCCACCTACCTTTTAATTCACAATTAATTCTGAAAGCTTTAAATTCTGCCTCATTTAGCATATAAACTATAAAGTAGATTTTAAGCTCCGCCCCACTTTCTGACCCACTGAGATGCTAAGAATGGGACCATAAACCGGCCAAGGACACTGGGCTTATTCTTTAAAATCACACACACACACACACACACGGTAATTGTTGTAAGCGTGAGTGCGGAGGGAAACCTGGGTGAAATGGCCGTCCTCTGAGTGAGAGTGTAATAACGTACCGCTGCTCCAGATCGATCGTCTCTGATTGATAGAGCCGCAGACTTCTCACAAAGCCGTGCGAATAAAAGCTCACACTCCGCCCGGGACGCTGCACGAGGGTGGAGGGCGCTTTAAAAAGGCCACTCGTTTATCAGAACATTCATTAGAGTGAATGAATGAAACCCAAGGAAAAAACCCTCTATCGTTAGAACAAAGCGGATGAAACCACCACAGGAGAGCTGATGGAGAAATGAGGCTTTTCAGTCATTCAGGTTCTTTATATCTGACAGCTGGAAGGTCAATCAGATGGACTCGCTTTAGAGCCATGAGGAAATGCTGAAGCTCCTCCGAGCAGTAGAGGAGAAAACATCCCTTCTACACCATGTATTACACATCGTTCTACACCCATCTCCGCCTCCTTCCACGTGCACCCGCCTCCACCTCCTTCCATACAAACACACCCACCTCCGCCTCCTTCCACACACCCAAAGCTACCTCGCTCCATGCTCATCTCCACCTCATTCCACAGACACCTTCTCCTGGTTCCACAGACACCTTCTTCCACAACCACGTCCACTGCATTCCATGCCGACCTCCACCTCATCCCAGGCCCACACTGTTCCATGCCCACCTCCACTTGGTTCTGGTTCCACTTCATTCCACACTCAACTCCATTCAGTGTGTGTGGATGTGTGTGTTACATCCAGAGTGTGTGTGTGTCCAGAGTGTATTCCCGCCTCACACTCACACAAGTACTTAAAAGTTGTGACAGTACGAGGGCAAAATCCGAGAACACATTTTATGAGGATTTTATGACGTGTGTCACTGAGATGAAGAACAAAAGACTGAATCCCAGGTTCACCTGTGACCTTTGACCGTTTAATCACACCTACAGGTGAAAGTAAAGGCGCCCTTACTTCTCTTAAGTGTGTGTGTGTGTGTGTGTGTGTGTGTGTACCTGCAATGCTGGCGAAGATTTCACTGATGCCGATGAGGACATACTGAGGAATTTGCCACCATATCGGCAGGTTGGCTGCGTAATACGTCACTCCGCCGAGGTCCTGATTGATCAGCTCCTGCTTGTGAACGATGTCCAACCTCTTTGTTTCCAAGATACCTAAAACACACACACACACACACACACACGTCAAAATGTACATACCGTATCACGCGATGCTTATTTTAAACAGCTAAATTACAGGAAATGTTCGTATTAGCTTTCATGACGATTGCTAACGTGTACAAGTGAAAAAGAAAAGTTGTAGTAAACAGACTGTAACAGGGATTTATTTTGATACAGCACTGTACGGTTCTGCTAACAACGCGGGACTGAAGAGAGATAGGGAGGAAAGCATATTACATGATATTACATTATATAATTACACTGCACGATTTAAAATACCTCAGAGAAAGAAACAGACAGCTTTAGTCGCTATGCTAACCATTTGCACTGGATTTCCCCTCAAAAATATTGCTAAGTTGTTGACTTTTTCTTTTTCCTACAGCAGATATTAATAATTGAAGCTCAGATCGAACCTGAATCATCAGTGCTTAACATTTACACATGGTTCATCCTCTTACTGTTACTACAGGAGAAAATAAACCAGGCACTGAACAGCACAGCGATCCATGCGATTTCAATTAAACCTTGCATGAGAAAGAGAGTGTGTGTGTGTGTGTGTTCATGGAAGAGTAGTGATTAGGCCTCGGTCCTACTCTCACCGCCACGACCCGGGTTAGATTCCTGGCCAGGGAACCAACCCCAGC
>CM074952.1:26257896-26283593 GCA_037577455.1 Pangasius macronema
ATTTGATGAAGGGAATTGTGGGAGGAAACATGTGATGCTTAAAACTGACCCAGAATAAGGAACCTGGTGCTTACGCCCTGACCACCACCGCGCTCTACCTTAAAGTCAGTCCACTTCCTGATTTTAGTCACATGACTCACCGCTGATTATATCAAAGCTGTTAAATATCTGTTATGTTACTTTTGCATGAGAAAACAAACAGCATATCATTCTAACATCACACACACACACACACACACACACACACACAGTGTTGTTTGTTACTCCTGTTTCAGTTCCTGATCAGCGTTCTCCACTTCCTCCGCTCAGCCTTCATCATGTGACTAATCACACTGCGATGAGTTCCTCACTCACAGCAGCTCGAGACATGTGGAGGTCACGTCAACATCAGCGCTGTCTCAGGATCTCAGGGACGACTACAAACTGTTAAAAATAAGCAAGTACCTAAACGTTGTGTATCTTCTGCACACGCTAATTAACACGTCTAGCAGCGACGGCTAGTGTAAATGAGCTAGCAGGGATCTCAAAGATAAAAAGACATCAGAATAGGGTTTCGGTTTGGGCGTTTACATCAAAAAACACACTGAATGGTACGAAGAAGCGAGAGGTGAGGCTGGGGCTGATTTCTTTCCAGCCCAGAGTAGCCTACTGAACCTGCTTGCTCTGATTTGTCATTACCATTTCAATTCCTTTCACACCTTTTAGTCCATTTACTGAGTCTGAAGCAGAGTCAGATTGCTCTTTGGCACATAATTAAACCAATCAAAAAGCAAAAAAACACCAGCTGAGAAGTGTGTAGAGCTGAAAACCTCCTCAGAAAACTCTTTCAGCCAGAAATAAGGCAAAAGGTGAGCAGTACCTCGTTAAAAAAAAAATGCACACCCAAATGTCGCACACACCCCAAGAACACACGCTATGTTTGATTCACTTCCTGCATATGAGTCGATTCAGAGTCGAATCACTTTCTCACTAGAGTCGACTCTGAAGCGGGTTGAGATCGCCTCGCTCAGACGCTCTCGGACCCGAGTGTGATCGCTGTATCCTCACCCGGCCAAAGAACCGCACTGATCAGGTTCTGTTCAAACCGACGACACTAAACACTGCGTGTGTCAAAGAACCCGAAGAATCAAAACAGTCCACGACTCAACAATAACACTTCTCATTTCATCACAGATCACGCAGCGCTGATTACATAATCATCACAAACGATGCTAATCGCCGATTAACATGTGGGTCAAAGTTTCTGAGGTAATCTTGTGACTCTGGTTACAGTAACACACTGCCTGAGCACAACCATCACACACTCCGTCTGTACCGTCTGAACCACAGTCACTGCACACACTCCATCTGTACCGTATCACTGCACACACTCCATCTGTACCGTATCACTGCACACACTCCATCTGTACTGTATCACTGCACACACTCCATTTGTACTGTATCACTGCACACACTCCAACTGTACTGTATCACTGCACACACTCCATCTGTACTGTATCACTGCACACACTCCATCTGTACCATCTGAACCAGAATCACTGCACACACTCCATCTGTACCATCTGAACCAGAATCACACTTTATCTGTACTGTCTGATGCAACAGAGGAGCAAAAAGCCACTGACGAAGAGATTCTCAGCTGGAAGTCCAAAACCTCTGCCCGTGACATATCTGTCCTCCTGTGCAGCCCTGCAGGAGTGTATCAGCTCCATCGTTATTCATATGTGTGTGTGTGTGTGAGTGTGTGTGTGTGTGTGTGTGTGTGTGTGTGTGTGTGTGTGTGTGTGTGTGTGTGCGAGTGTGCTTTCGGTTCAGCTACACTCGAAACTCACACACTGATTTCCACAATCATTCTGAAGTAACAGTTATAGGACAAAAATTCAATGGACACAGTGCTAAACTGGAAGCTAATCGATTCAGATGAGAAACACACGTCTGATTAGCGACAGGAGGCACAAAGAGTATTCTGTGTACGTTTTATTTTTGGCTAAACTGCAGCTTCAAGCCTCTGGAGTCGTAATTACTCCCAGTGTGTTATATATCACATTATTTCTCACTCATAGTGACAAGCAGAGAAGTTTTCTCAAAATCCAATACTCCAGATTTTTAATCAGTGTTTGTACTTAAATTAGGAGCTAGAAAGATATTTAGAACTCTATATACACTCCTGAACAAAATCTTAAGACCAGGGAAAATATTACAAGTGTTCACACTTTGCACTGGTATCATTTATCGTTTAAATTTGACCGAGAGAGTGGGATGTGTGCTGATAGCCGTGTTTCGGGCGGCAGCGTGTTGTGGAGCAGGAACTGGACTGGCTCTGTACAGTTCTGCACGGTACTTCTCGGTTCTGTATGGTTCTGCTTGGTTCTGCACGGTCTTTATATAATATAAAACTATTTTTTTTTATAATTTAAATTTGACTGTGATAGTGGGATTTGTGTTGATAGCCGTGTTTAGGGTTGCAGCGTGTTATGGAGCAGGATGGTTCTGTATGGTTCTGCTCGGTTCTGCATGGTCGGAGGTTCTCCTCACACCTGACTCTGAGGAGCTCGTTATGAGAGGCTTCAGGAGGTGTTACAGCTCTTACCTGCTGGAGCTCTGTGGAGTTCTGAGCCTCGGTGCCAGGGATGTGCAGGTGGAGACTCTGCAGGTAATACGTCGTCTGCATCTGGAACATGAACAGCACACCAGAACACACGTTTATTACTGAGCTACTCTCACAGGTTATCCATGCAGAGATAGCTGCATCTCTCCTTCAGTCCCTTCATCATCACTTCATTCATCCATCCATCCATCCATCCATCACTCCACATATCACTCTATCCCTTCATCTCTTTCAATCCCTCCATCTATCACTATATACATCACTGTCCATCACTCCATCTCCCCTTTAATCACTCCATCCTTCAGCTTTGCCCTTCTATCTATCCATCCATCTGTCCATCTGCCACTTCTAGATCTCCATCTGGCTATCCATCTATCATACATCATGTCCTTTCACATTTGTCCATTCATCTGTCATCATCTATCTGTCAACTATATCCTTCTATCTACCCATTTTTCACCATCACCTGTCCATCCACCTTTCATTATGCGTCTCTCCACTGTATGCAATCAATCAAACATCTCGCTATCTATCTTTCACTATCCATCAATGCCCATCTGTCTTTCCCTTCCCAACTTATTAATCTTTTTGCATACCTGTCCATCAATCCATCACCCTCTCAGTCCATCTCTCCACCTGTCCACCTGTCAGACTGTACATCTGTCATATATTCTTCTGTCTATCCATCCAGCAATTTATCTATCCATCTCTCACTTCATCCATCCATTTCATAAATTCTTCAGAAGCTTTAGTAGCAGATTTGAGGTGAAACAGCTTCCTCTGAGAACCGTGAGTGCAACAACAACAACAACAACAACAACAACAACACTTCATCTAAACAACATGACGGATGAACGCAACAGGTAAGAAGAACAGTTTAAATTCTATAAAGAGATATATTATAAGGAGTCTAAAGTGAAGTGGAGTCCTTGCAGTCTCACTTCATGAGAGAAATGTGAGGTAATGAGCAGCTAACAGCTAGAAAGAGAAAAATCAAGCGGAATGTGTCAGGAAATACGACACCTCCTAAGTGACCTTTACATGTAATTGGTGGAAAACGAATCTCATATCCTCTCAAAGCCCACTTTACCATCTCGCTATCACACTGCGAGTTCATTCTGCCAGAGACAATGAGACAGACGAGCCGTGTGACAGACGAAGCCACTGTCTTCAGGAACCGTTTTCACATAACGAATACAAACGTTAAAACAGAAAATACAAAATCTGATGCATGATGAATGATTCCTTTCTAACATATATCACTTTAAGTACAGAAATGCGTCTTAATTCTCCATTTCTGGATAATAAACTTCGCTAGAATTTCTCCCATTTGTGATGTAAAGTGGGCGGGGCTAATCTTACAGTTTCCTAAAGTTTGTGTTTGTGATTTTAATGATTGTAATCTGTTCAATTTTTCTGTTTAGCTTTTTGTGTTTATGAGGATCACAATTTGGTTTCATCAAGCAAAAAAAAAAGAAGTTATTTAGACAAATCCACAAAAGAAAGTGAAAATGCTGTTGATTCTGAAGATGACTGAAAAGAAAAAACTCCAAAAACTGTTTTAAAAAAAAACGACCTCAAACTTGTTTCCTGTGAAAAAGAAATGGTTAGGTGTGAAGGCCACAGCAGGGGTGGAAGAGGAACTTCACTTTTCTCTGGCCTCAAAAAAAAAACCCCAAATTTCAAAATGATATTTTTAGCATTTCATAATGATCTCTTAAAGCTTTTTATGTCATGAGGAAATTCCTCGGAAATGTTCAACTCACCATAAAGTTGTGAGAACATAAAAGTATTTTTAAATTGTGTTGTTGGGTCTGTGTTTAAGTTTATTTTTCATTTTTAAGTTCATTTTTACTTCATTCTGGTTTATGAACCAGATATGTGATCTCTACGGCCTGTAAAGCATTTACGACACTTTATTATTATTATTATTATTTACATCAGAAGGTGTTGATTAATTCTCTAGAACAGCAGCTCTGATAGTAGCACAGGTTTATATTAATGTGCTTGTCCTAAAACCTCATGGTTTCCATAGTAACAGCTCATTCACAGGGACTTGTACAGCACATGCTTCAGAAAAACGGATTTAAAAACATGTGGAATCGTTGACATGCTGAAGATTTCTATAAGCGGACATTTATTTAACATTTATTGGAAGGAGTCTCCAGTCCCAGCGTTCTGTAACAGTCAGAGGCTTCTGTGTATCGCTGCTATAAAACAATTGAGACCAGAAACTAACTTGTTCCATAGATGTTCCACATTAAATGTAACTATAAATGGTTAAAAAACATGATGACACGATGTCATTCTTTACCAAATAAATAACTGCAGCTGATAAACTGCTGTGGTAAAAGAGGAATAAAACACTTCTGGTGTTTTTAGGAAAACTATCACCTCCTAACAGCGTGCCTGAAGTGATTTATTCCTTAGAAGTTATAATTTTCTGTAAAAGTAAACACATTCGTGATGAATAAGCCCCACCTCCTGTGCGTGATGACATCATGGTGCACGATTTGGATCCCACGGTGATTTTGGGGAAATACTCTAGTAGTTAAATATTACTTCAATTTAAAGTCAGAAATTATGAAAAAAAGAAAAGGTCACAATCGTGTTTTGGTTATATTTCCGTCATGAAATCTTCCGGAGGTGTTCCTTAAAAACGCTTTAGCCTTTCGCTCAAGATCCCAACAGCTGAGATTTCAACTCATAACCTTCTGGATTCTAACCCACTTCTGAATGTTCTGATAAGAGTGAACCTTATAATCATTAGGACTAGACGGCCATACAGGAAGTGTGTGACTGACCTGGAAGTAGACGGTCCAGTAAGGGATGAGGGCCAGAAACACGGGCAGGATTTTCAGCAGCGATTTCACTTCCTCTACTTTCTCTTCAGAGAATCTCCCTCCGTAGGTCACCTTCGCTCCATCCAGCAGACTCGGCTTAGGCCTGCAAGAGTGGTGGAGCAACAGGAAGTGACAGTGAGGTCAGGTTTTCCTTTTTACCACAGGATCAAAACAGTGCTTTAACAAAACCGTTTTTTTGCTACTCTTTCAAACACCATCCATCCATCCATCCATATATTACTTTACCCATCTATTCGTCTATCCATCAGCCATCCATTTACACATTCATCCACACATCCATGCCTTTATCCATCCATCAGAAACCTAATAATTAATCACTCTACCCATCCATCACTATAGACAACCAACTACCCATCGATCTCTCCATTCAATCCAATTCTCTCATTCCTCCAACTACCCAAAAATCTATAAATCTATCCTTCCAACCACATATCTGTCCATCCATCAACTTCATCCATCAATCAGTCCATCCATAAATTCATCTCTTCATTCACCCATAAATCTATCCTTCCAACCACATAGCTTTTCATCAGTCAGTCTTCCCATGGACTTCATCCATTCATCTACCCATAAATCTATAAATCTATCCACCAAACCACTTATCTATCCAGCCATCAGTCAATCCGTACACTTTATCTGTCCATTTCCCTCATCAAATTTATCTATTCATCCATCCATCCATCCATCCATCTCATTCATCAAGTACAACCATTCATCTGTTTTATCCATGTTTTATCTCCATCCATCCATATTGCCATTCAACTATTCATACTTGTCTATCCATCAGTTCATCCATCTTTCTTTCTATCACCTTACCCATCCACCCATCCATCTGTCTGTCTAACCATCCAAATATCCATAAATCTATCAATCCTACCATGTATCTATCTATTCATCCATAAATCCATCTTCCCATCAGCCTGCCCATCCACTTCATCTATCCAATCGTCATCCATCTATTCGCAAAAACCTACCCATCTGTTACTCCACCTTTCCATCAGTGTAGCCATCCATCTATCTATCCATCTATCAGTCCAACCATCTTTCCATCAACCTACACATGCATTTCTGTATCCATCCATCTGTCTTTCCACCCATCCCATCTGTAAACCTATCCATCTGGCCATGGATCAAGCCATCCATCCATCCATCCATCCATACTGTGTTTTCTTACCTGAGCAGCTGAGGTTCTGCAGGTCCTCCACAGCAGGCTGACCCCAGGATTTTCACCAAGTGTGTGAATGCGCTTCCGTCTGGTGGTTTGGTGACGAAGACGGTGCGTCCCAGGAGGAAGATGAGCAGAGAGATTCCGAGACAGACGGTGGGGATGGTGAATCCCAGAGAGAAGCTCACGTTCTGCTGGATGTAGGCGACACCACCCAGAGACACGATCGCACCCAGATTAATGCACCAGTAAAACCAGTTAAAGAAACGCCGCGTCGCTTCTGGACCACGATCCTTCACCTGTGAGGAACGACAGGAATCATCAGGCTTTGTTTATATACACGTACAAATGACAGAAAAGTCAGCCCAGTTAAGCATTCAGGAAGACATGATTTAAAAGGACAGAATGATGATGCCTGAAATGAGACACCTGATATTGACTGTGTGTGTTGTGTGTTATTATTTCCACTGCGTTTAATCAATAAGAACACACTGCTATTAGTGAAGAATGATGGGATATTGCTAGAGAAATACAAACCTTATTGAACACTGTATCCGCAAAACGTCTACAGAGGAGCTTCTAATAAATGTCAGTGATATTAAAATGAAAAAAAAACAACAACTTTATTTTAAAAGGTGTTATATCCTTTCTCAGTGGCTATATTAACAGGTAAGAAAATGCATCAATGAGTCATACATTTTGAAAGAAATCTAAATACTGAGCGTCACGTAGACCTGATGTTTCCCCATTTCCCCATTACAGAAGTGCATGTAAACACATTGGATGGATTTCCTTCTCTTTTTTCCACTCTAAACCAAACAAGCTCTTAAAAATATTCCAGCTCTAAATATTCATATCAGCTCTTTCACACAGTGAAAGAGTAGAAGAGCACTAATCCCATCTCTCTGTGATAAAGAAGCTCATCTCAACCAATTTACAGAGACGAAGCGGCGCTGTAACCCGCTCGATTTCCGTGTCCTTGATTTTATTAAAGCGTGGGAGTCGAATGTGAAGAAGAAAAAAAAAACCCAATTACTGACTTTTCAATAAAGTGACAAAAAAAATCTAATTAAGCAACACGAGAAATCCACACTTCTAAGAAACACTCTGGAGGATATTAACCTTTATGACATGCCGTAAATTCCCAAAAAAAGAGCACACATTAATTCTAGTTAAATGACCTCCATAAGGTAGACCGCAGAATCGCACAGAAGTCATGTGACACGTAGTACCATCTAATCAGAGTGTGCGACAAACATGACTAATTTAAATAGCTACAAAGACAGCAATATAGCCGAGAGTACATCTGTCAATCAACAGAAACCTTCCGCAAACAGACGCCGGTTCTATTTGCATAACGGAAGTAAGAAATAATTGCAAATAGTCATACGGATAAAAAAAAATATATATATATATATATACACGAACTCATCAGCTCATCATATTACACAAATCGGGCTAAACATGTTTTAAAGATGTTCTGGAGATCAGTGACGACCAACACTGCACATGTAGCCATACATCATTCGTACTATACATTTATTACCATTCGCTCAAGAGAATTACCTTACGACAGTGCACAGGGTTCCTTAAACATTTATCTCAGGTAAAGCAAAAAAAAACTGAGAGATCCGCTCCAGTGACTCAGTGGTATCCTTCGACTTCTCTTTCTTGCATTAGTGAATATTTTCATTACTAGCTAACATAATATAACTAGCTACTAATATATTAACATTAATTTATATTATTAAGAACTTAAAAAGTCATGCTACAGGTCAATCATAAAACAGAGAACATGGAAAATAATAAACACAAATATAGCTGCAAGCAGCGATCTGTGGGGTCCAAGCATCCTTAACAAATAGTACTCCTAGCTGTCAGTTGCAAATATCACAAAAAAAAAAAAGAGGAGCTCCTAAGTGTCGCAACGGAAAAGTGTTCATGCTATCGTCTGGAGATCATGAGTCTGAATCTGTACAATGCCATAGCTATCCATGTTGTGATGACAGTTCAACTCTAACCCTGTCAAATGCCAGGTTGAAACCTGATTGGCTGATTCCTGACAAAAAAATACACCAAATTTCAACTTGATCAGACAAACAATTCCTGTGAAAAAGTTATTCTGAACTAAACTCCACCCACGGCACTATGGACCTTGTCCTAAAGATGCCTGTCAGGTTTTAAACTGAATCCACGCAGCCAATCAGCTGCTTGAGTAAATCAGCCTCCACCCTGCTAGGATTGGTGGTCATGTGTCGGCCATATTGTTTACGATTGTTAACATTTTTATTAAATATTGAGCTCGAGACTCTAAGTATTTGGACACCGATTTTATGAAGATAAACCAAAAATCCAAGGACAAGTCCGCACGAGGATGTTTTGCATATTACGCAAATTACCTCAAAATCTAAGTAAGTGGAGCTAAATGTTCAAAATTGTTAATTTGTTCACACTAAGCCAAGAAATCAGAAAAAAAAAGTTGTTCCAACGTCATCAGCATTTCTGAAAATTTCACAGTTGCACTAGAGGAGATGACTACAGCAGCAATGAACCAAAATGTATTATGTATTAACATTTTTATGTTGTTTTTTTCTTGGGGAAGAACGAGAAGCACTTCTAGGCATCCGTGCACCAGTGTAGAATATTTCTGAAACACAGTAAAGAGATCGGCTCTGTCGCATCACACACAATTTCAGTACTGGATATAAAACTGTCGGTGGCTTTTCTAGTTACTGAGAAGTGGCTCCAAATACACGTCAGGCTTGTTTCAGTCTTGTGACTGTCCTGGCTTTTTTCACTCTGTCTAATTTGAAATGTCTGGCTTGCTTCTCCTCGCCAGATTCATGAAGTGAAACCGAGCCAAAGTTTACACAACTGCATCCGAAACACTGCACACAGAATATCTCGGCTTTGTAGAACATCCAAAACTGTTTCTCTGAATAGTCATTAACATAGATCTATATATATTTATTAATATAAGATCAAATATAAGATCAAGAGAATCAAGAGTCAAATAAAGAATCACTCCATGCTGTGGTGCTGCTTTCTACAATCTTTATATTACTTTTATATTATACTTGTTTTATTTTAATGATTTTGTAAAAACTGTAAGATGCTTATTGGATGCAATTCAATAAAAAAATAAAAATAATGACATAATAATTACATATAAAATATTTGGGTTTTTTTTTTGTAATTATTTTGGGGGGATAAGTTCCAGTTTTGCTACTTTAATAAATCTGAATCGAACACACAAGTGAAAGACAAGTGTTATTACATCATTAAATGCATCAGCCAATCATGTTCAAGTATGCAAATGCAGATATTGTAACAGCAGTTTACCAGGTTAGGGAAGGGGGAGGGGCGTTTCTGATTTGCATATTCATTAAATATGTATTTGTACTTGTTTAGTACTTGTTTACTTTTGTGGCTTTACTACATCAAGCAATTAAAAAACACAGAATAGAAATGTTAATAGTTTTAAGACGTTCCTCAATGATTTTTTTTTATTTTTCAGACTGTTTATTTAAGTTAATAATTTTTAAAGTATTGCAGAAAGGAAAATCATGAAGTGCTGGCTGGATTTTGAGATTAATATTGATAACAGGATATTTTCCGGTCTGGAAGTAACAGGCTTCACCAGACTTTCCAAACTTGCGCAACTTTCTAAACCTCAGCAAGACCAAACACGATTAATTACTGAGTCACTCTGCGAGTCTGATTCCCTAAAGCTCAGGGTTTGTTACCTGATCTGCTCCGAAGGGTGTGATGTTGGACTTCACCGCTCCCACGCCCAAAGCCACCAGCACCAGGCCCGTGTAGATTACAGGGCTGCAGTAGGCCTTCCGGGTCGGGCAGGTCACGTTGGCAGCAAGTGTCGCGCTCATGTTATAACACTCGGCCGGCTGGACAGGAAACGCCATCTCCTCTCCGCACAGACCCACCCGAGTCTTATCACTGGACACGAAGGGGAAAAGCAGCATGCCGAGCAAATACAAGACGAAACTCCCCGCGATTGTCCAGAACTTTCCGAGGCAGGCGTCGGCCAACCAGCCGCCGAACGGAGACACCAGATACGTGACGCCCATGAAGAGGAGCGGCGCCTGGCTGGCTAACGTGCCCTCCCAGTAAAACGGGCTGCCGTTGAGGAACAGCACCAGGTTGGAGGTGATGCCGTAAAAAGCCACGCGCTCCAGAGATTCGGCCAGGAGGATGGCGGCGCAGGCCAGACGCCGCCCTCGGAAAATCGACTCCGGTCTGTAAAGAGTCCCCGTGCTGTCCAAAAGAGGAGTGCTCTCGTTCACATCCTGGTTCGGCATGATGCGAGATGGTGGAGGTCTTCTAAACGAACCAAAGACGTCTCTTCTGAGTGAGGAACCCTGAAAGAAAAATGAGGTTGATAAATCATATTAAAAAAGCTTATCAAATAGCTTCCATTTTCAAGACAATAGTTAAATAATAATCAAACACTCAAAAAAAAACAACCCAAAAGCATGTAAAAACAACAGCTTTAAACTAAACCTTTAAGCACTCCAGCAGAGGGACAAGCACAGGGCTCTACATTTCACTTTTTTATCTCAGATCATAGAATAAAACATTCCATGTGGTGCTGCTAGAGGAAAATAATCAACACCAGAGTGGTGTGATGAAGCGGAGTTACTAACACCACACACGTCCTGGAGTGCTTTATTCCTCTTACACCACAGCAATTTACCAATTACAATTTTATTTATTAAAGAATAAACACATCAACCTTTTTTATCCATTTATAGTTATATTTACAACCGTGGAACCCCCGTGAAACGCGTTAGTTCCTGTTTTCACTTATGCTATAGCAGCTATAAACACTCGTTCTCTCACCAGCCTCTCTTTACTCTGTCTCTTGAACTTGTTACCAAATAAACTCCTCCGTCCTGAAGACTCCACTTTAAAGTCACAGCTTTACAAAGCACTGACACTGGAGACTCCTTCCATAAATGTTACATAAATACAAATCGCACAGAAAACGGTTACTATAGAAACGTTAACGTATCAGAACGAGCGCATTAACATAACTGTCAGAGCTGCTGTTAGAGAAACTTCATCAACAGCGTCTGACCAATCAGAGTCGAGAATTCAGCAGCTGAGGGTTAAACCACTTTATTAAAGAGGTCTGTCACTTCTGGTTCTTAAATTGGAAAAGACTCAGCAGAACTAATTTAAATAAGTTAAAGGTGTTGTATGGTGATGTGTTGTAGGTATTGTATGGTGTGGTGTTGTGTCGTAGGTGTTGTATGGTGTGGTGTTATATGGTGTTGTGTTGTATTGTAAGTGTTGTATGGTGCGGCGCTGTGTCGTAGGTGTTGTGTTGTAGATGTTGTGTTGTAGGTGTTGTATGGTGATGTGTTATATGGTGTGGTGTTGTGTTGTAGGTGTTGTGTTGTATTGTAAGTGTTGTATGGTGTGGCATTGTGTCGTAGGTGTTGTGTTGTAGGTGTTATATGGTGTTGTGTTGTATTGTAGGTGTTATATGGTGTTGTGTTGTATTGTAGGTGTTGTATGGTGTTGTGTTGTATTGTAGGTGTTGTATGGTGTTGTGTTGTATTGTAGGTGTTGTATGGTGTTGTGCTGTGTGGTGTTGTGTTGTATGGTGTGGTGTTGTGTTATATGGTGTTGTGTTGTATGGTGTTGTGCTGTATGGTGATGTGTTATATGGTGTTGTGTTGTGTTGTGTTGTATGGTGATGTGCTGTATGGTGTTGTGTTGTTCCTTTAATAAGCTTAAGATCCAGAACCTTTGATTATGTCAAGACAAGATCTTAAATTATAAAAAGATAAACTATTATAAATTCACATTTTCAGGTAAAAGATCCGTAATAAAGGCAACGAAGATCTCTACAATGCTGAGAGGGACTTATTAATATTTCAGTACATTATTATTATTATTATTATTATTATTATTATGTCATTGATATTATCAGTATTGAGTCATTCTGCAGTTAGTAAACATATGAATCATGTTTTTTTATAAACTGTAACTCAGCTCATTACTAAAAACCAGACTTCCCAGTGACACAAACACTTTCCTGATCAGCTGTTCCTGTGTTGCAACACTAACTCGTGATTATTACTGTAACACACACACACACACACACACACACACACACACACATGCAAACATTACCTTAAACACACTCTCTCTCAGCCTGACAGCTCATCAGCCATCCACCTGCCTGCTGTTTATCACCTCCACCGAGTTCCTGCTCATCATTTCAGCTCAAATCTGCACACTGATCCCCGAGCCCAAGTCCACTCTGCCCGAAATCAGCACACACACACACACACACACACACACACAGCTGTCACGAGTCTAAATCCGCCTAGACCGAGGTACACACACTCCGGATTCACTGAGCGCAGTGTTACACCACCACTCACAACCATCCGCTTCATATAAACAACACACAGGTTTCATTACGCGCACACACACTCTGACCAATGGCGTCGCGTCCTGGAGGCACGTGACAATCTCACTTCCGGGTCGCGCAATGTTTACCACATCACAACGCCCCTTTCTGCTCTTTTCTCTTCTTTTTTTTTAAACATTTTTCCCTGTTTTTTGTTTTCTCTTCATTTCCCTTCTTATCTACTATTTTCCTGTTTTGATTTCTTTCCCTCTTTCTTTTCTTTTCTTCTGTTTTTTTCTTTTTTTTTTTTTTACCTTTTTTATTTTCTCTTCATTTCTTTCCTTTTTTGTGTCTCTACTAATGTCTTTTTTTTGTATTATATTTAATAATATACACATAATATCATTTATTTTATATTTAATAATAACCACACGACAACCTCAAATTTTCTTTCTTTTCTGTTAATAACCACATGACAAACTTTTCTTTCTTTTCTTTTTCCTTTTTTTATGAGTGTTGATTACTATAAGCAATAATATGCATTGTCTCTCTTTATTCTGATTATTATTTATTTAAAGATTAGCTGGTTAGTGCTGTGGGTGGTATCACTGCTTATATTAATTATAAATGCAATTTAAAATGATTGAAATTAAATGTAATAAATCAAGCAATAAGACACAATATTAAAAATATAAAAATAAGAAACAAAACCACTACAATGATACAGATAGAAAATGACATTTTGTCTAAAATAATGTAATAATGTGGGGGGATGTTTAGTGAAGGGAGAAATAAAACACTTATTTTATTTTATTTTATTTTATTTTAAATAACATGATGTCATAATTAATTTTTAAAAACATAAGCATAGCCTTGTAAGAGGGATTTTAACTATGACATGTGATTGGATGATTTTCTATATTAACTGATTTATTATTACTATTAAAATCTTTGTGAAAAATAATGAAAAATTAATAAATACATACAGTTTTATTATCCCAAAAAGAGGTAGAACATTGTCACTGCCTGCTACAGTGATATTATTACATCACATTTAAAGATATATTAACATACTTGCGATATAATTCCAGTTTCATATTAAATAATTATAAACAACTTTTATTTCGTTATATCGTGGGGTTTTGTTTATTGGATATTAGTAAACAGGAACAGGTTCTGTAGTTCTTGTTTCCCGGGGAACACAATTTCGAACGGACACATCCTGAAAGCAAACGACTACACGTTTCCCCACCCGTATTCATACATATCCCACCTTCTTTTCTATGATTGGTTAATTCTATCACGCCTCCTCGCAGGGATTGGCTGGTAGGACTTCAACCGCTGAAAGCGCACTTCCGGGTTTATCCGAATACGGGTAGGTAAAGAAAACAACGCCAAAAGTAAATATCCGTGTGAAAATACAGAACCGGTGAACCTCTTGTTCAGGACGGGATTATTAAACATAGCAGCCTCATAGCAACATCTGTTTTACATATTTTAAGTGTAAATTTTTCATTTATTTCAGACTTATTTCGCGAGACAGTGGAGAAATGAAATTACTGTTCCTAGCTTGCCTCAGTCCCAAAACTGGGAATTGTACTACTGCTGAAAGGATAAGGTAAAAGAGCTGGTTTTATTTTTAAAAAAACTTTAAGAAGGTAGACCAATTTAATCCCTGTAACGTTAAAATATTCGCAAAAGATCGAGGAAGAAATTTGCTTTGAAAATATAATCCAGGAAATGGCAGATTAATGTACAAAAATCGCAAAATAGCATGTCAAAAACAAAAAACAAAATCAACACTCATTTATTAAAAAAAAAAAAAACTTATATAAATCTTTTGTCGACTTTAAGGCGCTCAGACGCTTTTGTTGTCAAGGGGCGTGGCTTTACAGTTGCTCATTGGCAGGGGATGTACTTATAAGGTTCGGTCGCTTACGGGGGCGTGGCCTGTTGCATAGGCAACCAAAAAAAAAAGAAAGGTTTTGCTCCTTGTAGTGAAATGTAATTATTCTGTGACTCATGTAACCTGGAGTTTTCCATTATCATATTATTGTAAATGCATTAAATCGTTTTAGTAAGTCTTTGAATAAAGTTGTGTGCAAATGTATGTGTGGGCCAAACAGAACTAAAAATTCTTCCTATATTTACAAAATTTTCTGATTTTCTTTGCCAATCTGCCATAAATTATCACGCATGTTTACAGCACAAGTGATTTACATTTAGCCACTCTCACAAAACCCCGTAAAAGGGAAGCTGAAAATCACAAAACGACAACAAAATGGTGAAAGAGCATCTCCTAAGCACAGCATGCACTAAATCTTCCAGTAATGCAGCTCGGCCACTGCAGCGTGTCTGCTACCACAGACGCACATTAACGCTTTCCACCTTTTACAGGGTGCCATTACTTTTGCCCTAATTAAATGGCTATTCTTATATTTCTCTCTTTCTCATTTTTCTTTCTTTTAAGTCATTTATATGAAACGATTGAAATGTTCATTAAATTGGTGTGTATAATTAAAATAAATAAGTAACTTAAACTTCACAGCGTAATCCGTGTATAAAATCGCAGCAACTCAGTGCCAGTTTTACAGTTTGATACCGAACAATGGATTGTGTTTATATTATATGGTATATTTGTAATGTACATGTTAACCTTTTGCTAATGTTCTGTGTTTTAGCTGAGTAGAGAATATGTTATTATGTTTGTGCTATTTGGTAGCTAGCTTATAAACTGGTAGTTAATTAGCTAATTGGTGTGTGTAGTTAGCATGTTAGATGAATCAGCACACTGTTAAAACACAAAATAACATTTTCTGAATGTTCTGAAAACATTTTTTTATATGCGTCATGTTTTGAGGATTGTAGAGATGTTATTTTTTTGATGTTACATGTTAACCTTCTGCTAACATTGTGTAATATTATGCGAATCTGAAATAGTTAGCTAGGATCGGTGTGGTAATGGTGTTGCTGATGGTGTTGCTGATGGTGTAATGTTTTATAATGTTTTCAGAGATCATATAGAGAGCGCAGGTCATGTGTGTGTGCTTCGGGACACCAGAGACTTCAGCTCGGCTTCTGAGGTAACGCTGCTGATGAGACGAGATCAAGAACCATTTGACGCAGCACTGGCGATTCATCTATTTAAAGGAGGAAGACTCCTCTTAGGTGATCTTTAATTACACAAACTGTTTACACACTTATACACACACATAGACACACACATACACACCAGGGTAGAACAATATTGCTTTGTTAAAGGAATGGTTTTTTGCTTCTTTACATCTGTGCTGGAGCTACTTGACTAATGCAATAACATCTTAATTCAGTAACAGTATTATTTCTTTTTCACTTTAAGAGCTTGTGGAGAATGTTGCATTTTCTTTTTAACATGGCCGCAGATGTTGGAGTGCCTTTGGGAGTGGTCTTCGGAGGGACAGACATCAACGAGGACATCAAGGACGAACACAAGCGAAGCGTCATGGAGGAAGTTCTACACAGAGCCAGGTGAAGCCGAAGTCCTCTGTGGAGAGAAAAAATATCAGGTTTTTATGTTATTCAGATGAAACTCATGGAAAGACAAGATAACGCTGTTGCTAAACAACTGGGTTACATGGACGCCATTAAGACTAGCCAGCTAGCACATAGCTGGCACTTTTTTTATATGTATGAAGGAAGGGCACAGTGACAGCAGAAATAAGATAAAATAATTCAGAATATCAACATTTCTCTCAGATGTGTTGATAAATGAGTAAAAAAAAGGCTGTAAAAGTAATACTATTATCTATCTACTATCTATCTACTATTAATAATATTATCAACCCTTTTTAAAGGTAGCATTAAATCCAATGCAGAGAAAAACATATTGCAATTCAAATGAAATTAACAAGAAGTCATGTGGTTCATGTAGGCTAAGTCAAGATAACACTGTTGCTAAGCGACAATGTAACATGGACGCCAAAAGGACTAGTTAGCTAGCATATACAGTAACTGTCATGTCCTTTATAATCATGATGGAAAGACAAAGTGACAGAGAAAATGAGACAAAATTGTTCAGAATATCAACATTTCCCTCAGATATGTTGGTAAATTTGTAAGAAAAGATTCTAGACTAAAATTATAAAGGAATTATTGACCCTGTTTTAACTTAGCATTAAATGCTGGACAGAGCCATGTGACAGCACTGTTGCTAAGCAACAGTGTAACATAGACGCCAAAAGCATTAGCTAGCTAGCACATAGCTGGTAGGTTTTTATAAAGACAATGTAATGGCTCAGTGACAGTGCAAGTGGCATACAATCGTTCAGAATATCAACATTTTCCTCAGATGTGTTGTTAAATTCCTTCGGAAAGAAGCTAGACTAAAATTATAAAGGAATTTTTAAGGAGAAAAAGAGACATGATTTGCAATTTATTTTGATTCAAATAAAACTGAGGGAAAGACAAGTTAAACAACATGCTAACATGGACACCAAAATGGATGACTCTGTTCTGACTGGAAATGTGGCTAATGATGTAGCCAGCTAGCACATAACTGGCAAGTAACAGAGTAAAAAAGACTAAATTGTTAAGGATATCAACAATTTCCCTCAGGTCTGTTGCTAAATTAGTAAAACTAGACTAAAATTAAAACAACAATTATCCACCCTGTTTGAAAGTAGCATTAAATGCTGGAAAGAGCCACAGTTTATTGTTTTTCAAGTTAAACTCATGGAAAGTCAAGTAGGTTATGCCAAGCTATCAGTGTTGCTAAGCAACTGTGTAACATGGACACCAAAGGACTGTGTGTTGTGACTGGAAATTAGGCTAAAGATGTAGCTATAACTATCACATATGCTACACGTATGGAGAAGAGGCACAGTGACAGTGCAAGTTAGAGAAAATTGTTCAGAATATCAACATTTCCCTCAGATGTGTTGACAAATTACTGAGGAAAAAACAGTTTGAGTGTAGCCTTAAATGCTGGAAACAGCCATATGGGGTTAAAGGTCACTGTGGGAATGTATTGTTTTGCAGATAAAACTCATTGAAAGTCAAACACATGGTTCAGGTAGTTAAGAGTCGAGATAAGACCGTTGCTGAGATAAGCGCTGTGGTATACAGCAGATGATGGTAATAAAACGGATTGATGTGCCTTTGGGGAATTTGTACATGAGTGCGATGAAATTATTTACATGTGTAGTTGTGTGTACATTGTCTTGTGAATGTTTAACCCTGACATCTTATGTGCTGGATCTGACAAGGAAAAAGAATAGATGTGATTCTGTTCATTCCTGTCTGGTGGTGGAGTTTTTATTCAGTAAGGCAGCATGCTGGAACTTTTAAAACCACACACTTCTTTTAGCGAAGACCCCCTGCTGCTGTCTATACACACCAGCTTCATCATCAATCCCATGCCCTTCAGAATCGCAGAGAAGAAAGACAGAGGAAATGTAAAAGACGACGGTGAACAGTTGAAAAGCGACACTTCTCTTTTTTTCTCTCAGACACTGAGGGGAAAAAAAGCAGCAAGTTTTTCTGTTTTCCTGTAAATACAAAAGAAGAAGTGTGAAGACCCTGAAGTATGACTCGGTGTGTGTTTGTGTGTGTGTGTGTGTGTTTGATTTTGCACCTGAATTGACAGTGGCTTCCTGGTTCAAAGGCAGAAGTGAGAAGAAAGCGATAGCTACACAGAACTTTAACGTGGCGGTTCTACAAATAAACATTACTAGAGGAAATGAAAAAAAAAACGCTCACACGCTCCTACACCTTTTCTTTTATCAAGAAATTAAATGAATACGCAAATTGGACCTCCAACTATACAAACCACTCCATGTTTGATGTTTAAATGTTTTTTTGACGTCAGAAATTAGGATGTAAATTTCAGGCTTCCACAACTTAAGCCAACATTCTTAAGCCAACAGTTTGATATAGACTGAATCTGATGATGCGGTTGAGTTTAATATCCTCAGATCGATATCCAAACGTTAATTATCCCAACGATGATGACATAGAGAAGGACTACTTTAAAAAAAAAAAAAAGATGAGAATTATGGCCAAATCAGCATGCTAGCTTATTAAAATATTTAAAGCACATTTAAAAATATCTTTTTTTTATCATTTTACACAACAAATTGGGCTTTTTCATTAATAAACAATTTATAATATATTATAATCGGTTTATGATTGTTGCCCTGAATCATTTCAATCATTGCACAATTAATTCAATAAATCAATCCAAATCATCTGATTAGAAGTGTGAAGAGATGAGTCAAAATCGATTCATGATTCATTGGATTTCAGTTTGATTCCTGAGCCATTTTTGTGAATCGTAAGTGATTCAATTCACTAAACTGTAAATTCACTAAACAGTAAATTCAATTCTGACACGTTTTTAACTCATTCAGTGTTGTTTACTTAAACGCTTTTTTAAGTGTTTGACCAAAGTAAGGGGTGTAACCAAAATGTAGGATTATATATAAATTATATAAATGATATAAAGCTCTTTATATAAAAACTCAGCTGACCTCGATCTCTCTCTTTCGCTTTCTCTTCACAGGTTTGCTGTGGCGTTCACAGAGGAGATGAAGCAGAAAGCTCAGGCTTACTTGGTAAGACGCTAGTGTTCATAAGTCCTCCATTTTCTGTGTGAAAACTAATCTGGTGCTGTGAATATGCAGTTCATTTCACGCTGAAGCTCTCTAACCTGACACAGTGTTTACAAAAATAAATAAATAAAAAAACACCGCACAGTGTTGTATAGCGAACAGTCTAGAGCAGGATTGACCACGTAAGGAATAACACACTGTGTGTCATGCTGTTGTATTAAAACAATCAACGGTGTGCTGGTGTGATGAAGCAGTCACTCTCACTTGATTGTTTTCCTGTAACAGCACATCCTAAAGTGTTTTATTACTCTTATACCACAGCGATTTGCCAATGATTACATGATTATGTTTCATTAATTAGGCGAGTTTATGCAGGTTTTCCTTGAGGCGCATTTTTAGAGAATTAAGAGAACTTTATTGAAGCTGTGTGTCTTCCAGTTCTGAGGGAATGAAGTGAAGTGAACAATAATAAAGCAGTTATCAAGCGAACGATCGACCAAACCGTCGCCGCTCGTCTTTAATGGTGCAGAAAACGAATGAGAGAAAAGCGTGAACTAATGTGTCTCTAACCGAAGTCGCAAATAAAATACCCGTGGCTACAAATAACGACAACGACGATAATAATCATTCTCAGCAGCATCCCATAATAATGCATCAGCATTCAAAACAAATTACAAACGTTTCATTGGCGGATTAGACTCTCACAGTGACACACACACACACACACACACACACACACACACACAGCAGGCATCCAGAGCTGATAACATCCAGCCAATTTCCTCTCTCTGTGTGTGTGTGAAATGATTCGCTTGATCTCGACCGAGCAGCAACATTATTCCGTTATCACGCTCCTGCCGCTTTATTATTTTTTATATATTGATTTTAGAATCGTGCAGAGATTATTCCTGATTATATTTCCGCCTCTTTTCATGCTAGAGCAATGGAGTTCATGTGGCTTTGAGAAGCACTTAATAGAAAAATAGGAATATGCAGAGAATTGTGGGTAATTTAAAGGCAACTCATTTATACAGTGTATGCCAGTAGATTGTGGCTAATGCTGCGTTGTGATTGGACGGACGCTGCCTAGGTAGGCTACATTTAAAAAAGTTTAAAAGGTGTTTTTTTTTTCCCTCCTTTGGAAAAATCAATCCCATAATTCCATTCACCAGAGAAACATAGTGGACAAAAATGTCACTCTGACAGAGGAATATATTAAAAAATGGATATAGTCAATAGTAGCTATAATATTACAATTATTTGGTAATTTGCTTACTTTTACCACCATTTTTTGGAACGTTACCATGACAACGAGTACAAATAACAGTTATGTGCCAATACTCATGCTTAATAAATGAATAAAGTGATAAATTTAATTGCACAGAACTGAATTATACGCTACGGTGCATGGAAACGTTTACAGCAGAAGCGTCAAGAAGAGCGCTAGCTGGCGACATTGTTGTCATAGCAACAATCATAAACTCTAGTTCAACTATAACCTTTTTTTTTTTTTTAACGCTGCTTTAAATTTTACCTACAACATCACAATCTCATGCCTTCTGCCACTAAGTAACCATGTTGGAACGTTACCATGACAAAAAGTACGGATAGCTAGTTATTAGCCAACATTTCACTATCATTATCAAACTATCAGATTTAATTGTGCAGAGAGAAATTTTTGTTTCGGCTACAGTGCGTGGAAATTTTTTTAAATAAATGCGACAAGAAGAGAGCGCGTTAGAGATGTAACCATAGCAACTAGTTGATTGTAACGTTGAGATCACAGCTCCTTCTTTTATATAACCATGTTAGAATGTTACCATGACAACGAACACATATAGGGGCTATCGGACAATATTTCTTTTTCACATTTGTAATTAAAGTATTAAAGTTAATTGTGCAGGAATGATTTATAGGCTACAGTTTGTTGAATTTTTTTTTTAAAAAAGCGATAGAGACGTAACCATAGCAACAATCGTAGACTGTTTATACGAACTCTAGTCACACTGTAACGTTGTTTTTGCTGCTTTAGGACTGTGACATCAAGAAGATCTACGTGCAAGCTCAAGGTAAGGACAGATCTTTTCGTTTTATCGTTTTTTTTTTCTCGTGTGAGAATGATTACGATGCTCACGTGCTCCGATTCTCTTCAGGAATTGAGACGAGAGTGAGCTGTGACTTCAGCTGGAGGGATTTCTTACGCACTTCAGGTATTTATCACGACAAATAATTCTCTCACCTTCTCATCTTCTTCTCCTCTCCTTTCCTTGTATGGTAGAACCCCCTTTCCTCTCCTGTCCTCTATTCTCTCTTTTCTCCCACTACTCTTTTCTCATTTTTCCTACTTCCTTCATCTATTCTTTCCTCCATCATTTGTTACCTATCGATCTATCGAGCTATTCTTTTTTGTGTACCTACATTTAACTGGTCCTTCATTGTTCTTTCTTTCTTCCTACCTCCATCATTCATTAACTTTCTTTCTTTCTTTCTTTCTTTCTTTCTTTCTCCATCATTCATTATCTATCTATCTATCTATCTTTGCTTATCTTTTTCTTTTTCTTTTCTTTGTTAATGTTTTTCCTCCTAGCTCTCTGTTGGGGTTTTTCATTCTCTGTGTGTGTGTGTGTGTGTGTGTGTGTGTGTGTGATTAATAACTCTCTTGTCTGTGGTCATTCATCATCACGGACTGCCAGCAGGGTGCAGGAATTTTCGATAAACAACACACTCCTTATTAAAAATACATCACACACACACACACACACACACACACACACACACACACACACACACACACAAGCTTCAGACTCGGCCTTCATTAATATCAGCGTGTCCACCTGTCAAACATAAAGGTGAATCCCACCGTCTGTAAATCTGTGTACATGTGTAAATGTGTTTATACACACCTGAGTATACGTGTGTGTGTGTGTGTGTGTGTGTGTGTGTGTGTGTGTGTGTAACAGTAATTAAACAAAAGAGACGGCTGAACAAACAAGAGGAAGGGAAAAAGGGAATAGAAGGGAATAGAAGTCAAAAGGTGAAAAGAAGTAGGACAGATATTTCCACTTATTCTTTAAAACATAATTATATATAATTATTGTAATGTTCTAAGGGTGTGTAAACTTTTGCACTTGACAACCTGCAAGTTACGTATTTGTGGCATCATAATCCTCAGCAGTGCTGCGTAATGTTGTAAATGTTTTAGATTTGCTTATTTTTTAGATGTTATAGTAAAATCATTTTAATAAATAAAGAACAGAACACAATCCAGTCATGCTGCTATAGTAAAATAATCTTTCTTTTTCTATAACATCACACCCTGAGGAGTTTTATTCCCCTTATACCACAGCAATTTATACATTCTTACAGTTCTTCGTTTATTAGAAAACATATGTCGTACTTTTTATCCATTTATAGTTACATGAATGTTGTGGAAGTTAGTTCCTGTTATCCCTTATATTCCCTCACTCGCTCTTATCCGTCCTTTCGCATGTCGGAAAAGTTACAGCGTTAAGGCTTACAGACTGTACGCTCATTTATTAGTGATGGAAAAAGATAAACTAATGCAAAAGTGATGTAAAGAAAATATATACGAATATATATATATTGAATAAGTGAATTAAAGGTGTGTGAGGAGGAGAGCTGCACTAAAAGAATCTCAAATATCAAATCTAAACCCAACTCAAACCTAAAACATTGACGTGAACAGATCAAGAAGACATTCCGAGATTTACTGTAATCCTGAGTGTCGGAATCTCCGGAATCTTCTCCCTGTTCAGTTCACTCAACTTCTCATTACAGCGGGAAGTGTGTGAGAGGTGTGTGTGTGTGTGTGTGAGAGAGATGAAGATCAGAACAGTACCATCAAAGCATGAAAGCACAGTGTGCGAGTTTGTGTGCGAGTGTGTGTGCGAGTGTGTGTGCGAGTGTGTGTGTGTGTGTGTGTTGCGGTGGGCACTGGTGGCTTCCCGCTGTCGTGTAGCTCGCGGCAGGGTTTTTTAGGGAACACTGGTAGGAGGTCTGCTTATCTGAAGAAAGATATTCTGAGAGACTCTGAGTGTCTCTTTTGGATAGTGATCATGACGTGTGTGTGTGTGAGAGAGAGAGAGAGAGAGAGAGAGAAAGCACAGCATTGTGTAACCCCCTGCTAGGTGGCGGAGTTGAAAAAATGATGAAGATGGACTGAGATAAAGATTGTACTTAGAATTAATATCAGGAATATAATGGAGATGTTGTAAATGTTTGCTCTTTTCTGTTTTTATATTACCCTCGTTTCAAACAACATAGCTTTGCACACACACACACACACACACACACACACACAAGAAGCTCTCAGTAGGAAGGCAGGGCCTCTTCCTCTTCTGTGTTTTATTCCTCTTTTTTATCTGTTTATAGTTACATTTAATGTCGTGGAATTCAAGAATTCAAGTTCATTCCTGTTCTCACTTACGAATATCGTCGATATTTGTCAGCAAGGGAGTGGTCGGAGAGAAATAAGAGAGAGAAAACTTCAATTATTCTGTTTTTTCCACAGCTTGTCATGTTACCGAGAAACCACACAGCGTAAACTCTTCTGAAGAAGTCAGAAGTTTTACCTTTAGTTTTTACAAACAGCTGACACTGGAGACTCCTTCCACAGACGTTAAAATAAACATAAATGACTCCCTACAGAAAACTTCCCCATATCAACAGTTATACACGTTACGCATTTTAATCTGTTTATTATTAGGCTCAGATTATATTTAGTGATAAATTATCATAACGAGGGCTGTAATGCGGATGGTGAAGTAGTTCCACTTACAGACTTTCCTCGTGTGATGAAATTGTTCTGTGATTTGCTAGCTGCATTAGCCTTGTAGCATTTTAAGGTGCATTATGGGATATGGAGTTGTAATTCCTGCGTCTCCTTTATACAATAATCATGTAGTCGGATTTAAAGAAAAGTTTGTTTTTGTTGAATTTGAACGTTGAAGTTTTCACACAAGAGAATGATCAGAACAGCTTTGGGTCAGAAAATGTTCCGTGAAACCACACAGTCTGGTGTAAAAGCATTTTCAATATCTGCAGCCTGATGTGCGGCAGATGTGTGTTTTGTTTTATTGGATTTTAGCCTCCCGTCTGATTGAGATCCGATAAAATCCCCAAGCTGGAGGAAATCTAGATTGAACTGTCAGTGTCTCATCAGTGGACAACACAAAACCGTTCACTTCCTCACAAATCTCTCCCTCCGTTATAAGATGTTTGTGATGTGTTTTACGATAATGTCTAGTGTTGATTTGTTTTCTTTAAATGACATTTGCTGTTTTTTTGTGTTAGCTGAACAGAGCAGGATCGACAGGTACATGAGGAAATAAATAGCAGCTGATGATTAGCTCCTTCAGTCTCATTGGTTTGTATTGAGAAGCTTCTGTCTTCCTTTTCTTCTTCACCATCCTTAATTCCGCTGATTCAGTTTTCTTTCTTCTTTTTGATCCATTTTAAATCCGATTTGTGCCGATTTGATTTGTTTCTCAATTCCAGCTCCAAATCGTGGATTTCTGCATAATTACAGTCATAGAAACATATTCTTGCATTTCTGATGAATTTGTAGAGATGTTCCTCAGCCATTTCTTTCAATACTTTTATAATTCAATAAAACTAGTGTCATAAATTAATGCTGTCAGAATCAACAAAATAACGTGATTAAAATAGACCAGTTCAGACCAGGGATAAGTGATTAAAATAGACCAGTTTTATAAAAAATAAATAAATAACTTCACTGTCATATTAATACCAGTGCATCTTTGTCTATAAGGTTGCCTAACAATTTTAAAAGAAAATATAAAATATATAAATAATGCACAAAAATTGTCATTAAGGTTTTTATAACAATATATATATATATACACACACACTATATTACCAAAAGTATTCGGTCACCTGCCTTGACTTACATATGAACTTAAGTGCCATCCCATTCCTAACCCACAGGGTTCAATATGATGTCGGTCCACCTTTTGCAGCTATAACAGCTCCAACTCTTCTGGGAAGGCTGTCCACAAGGTTGAGGAGTGTGTTTATAGGAATTTTTGACCATTCTTCCAAAAGCGCA
>CM074952.1:26292895-26305200 GCA_037577455.1 Pangasius macronema
TTACCACAGTCAACAGCAAAATATCACAAATTTACCACAGGCAACAGCAAAATATCGTAAATTTACCACAGTCAACAGCAAAATATCGTAAAATTACCACAATCCACAGCAAAATACCAGAAATTTACCACAATCAACAGCAAAATACCATAAAATTACCACAGTCAACAGCAAAATACTGTACAATTACCACAGTCAACAGCAAAATAACTTACAATTACCACAGGCAACAGCAAAATACTGTAAAATTACCACAGTCAACAGCAAAATACCGCAAAATTACCACAGTCAACAGCAAAATATCGTAAGTGCTAACTGAGTAGCTATAGCTATAGCACTGGCGTACTATAAAAACACTAATATGAGAAATTTTAATATTATATATACGTATAAATACATACACTGCTTTTGCGTAGAAGAGACACAAGCTGCTAGAGAGCAATTGTTTATTTTTAAGTCTTTATTGCTAATTATGGTTTAAATATCACATTTTATACGTCTGAATTTCTTTCACATCTGTTAGTAGAGTTGTGTAATTAGTGCAGCCGGTCATGGGTTTGTGCCGTGTTGTGATTCTTGGCCCACAAGCCATGATGAGAAGGTAAAAAATTCATATCATGATCATTGCTAGCTTTTTTTATGTTCGTTCTCAGTATTTTCACATAAAGTGGTGTGTAAAGTAGTTGACAGCTGAACCAAATAAAAAAATTCCTGACAGATTTACACTCATGGATTTACACAAGATTTATTTTTATTTCTTGTGTAACTTCTCCTGTGAAACTTTTACAAACCAATTTTGTCAGTGTCCTGCTTTATAATTTTTTTAAAAATCAGAAATTACTCATATTTTAACAGAAAATAAATCTTGACCGAAATCAGCTTCAAATTTGTCTAATATAATATTAATATAATAAGCAAAACAATGTAATAAAACAAATATAGAAAAAATATTTTTTAAAAATTGTTGGTAATGTAATAAAATTCTCAACTAATAATCGTTTATTGTTATTAAATAATTCCTTACATTTTTTCCACTTCATGTCTAATGTAATAAACTGTATAATAATGTAATATTTTACTTTATTATGTGAAAAATGTCTTTTTTAAATTTTATTTCTCAATAAAAACCACGGAAGCCTTAAGACTTATCAGGATCAGATCAGTCATCTAATCTCATACATGCAAAAATATTGTTAAAAATCCTGCTTTGCCTGAGAGGCGTGACATTTTTGTGCTAATCCCGGTCTTATCAGTGTATTCTGCGGTAATCTAGTTTATCTACAGCAAACACTGGAGAAAATGTCTAGGGATTAAAGCACTAATTATACGCATGTTTCTTCTGTACCCTTGAATTGGAGTTATCTCATTATTACAGGTTCACGTATCCACGGTAACGGGTAATGTGTGTGTGTGTTTATTTATTTACCAGGCCATGGATTTGAATGTGCCAGTGTTAGCGAGGGATATTCCCGGGAACGCTGCGATTGTCCAACACGAGCACAGCGGCCTGCTCTACTCGTCCCCCGAGGTGAGATTTCGAAATGTCGCTTTGTCTTTAATCTTATTCAGCACAGAAAGGAGATCATGCGTTTGTGTTGTATTTGATAATTAAATAACGACTAATGGATCTTGAGGCACTGACAACATTCTGGAAAATATTACACTTAGATTTTTTTTTTTCATTTTTGCGTGAATACTTAACTATAAAAATAAACGCACAGGTGTTTCTACACACATTTGTACACACTCTGGATCTCTGTAATATGGAGCACTTGCTCAGAGATTAGCTTTATTCCCACGAGCCAGAGCTGAAAATGATGAATTTCATGGTTTTCAAATGATTTTTTAAAAAGCGCTCTGTATATCTGGTCCATGTCTGTAACATTGTTCTCATTACACAAGAAGTGAGCTGTTCACTTTTATTTCAATTACACAGCAACTTAATGGACGTTTTGTGAAATTTCATATTAATGGCTTATAATTAAGCAATTCCAAAAACAAATCCATAAATAGAGACAAATAATACTAGCCATTCAAGTAAAACCAAAGTAATGGCACCCTGTAAAAGGAGGAACTTTGGAAGCTGATGCGCCGCAGTGGCCGAGCTGCGTTACTGGAAGATTTAGTGCACGCCATGCTGATCATTTTCAGCTCTCTGTGAACGTTGCCTTTTATGGACTTTTGTGGGTGTGGCTAAATGTAAATCAGCTGTGTTATGAACTTAGTAATCACAGCTGATTGGTGTTTATCAACATACACACACGAGGACAAAGCAAATCTGTGAAATCTTTTAACTCGTTTTGACCACAAAACATACTTACACAATTTTACCAAAAGATTGTTAAATTAGACATGAAATATAAAGGGACCACTATAAGACCACCACTGAGCAGATATGATCTGGGTAGTGAAACATTCCCTCTGTGTGTGTGTGTGTGTGTGTGTGTGTAGTGATATGAATGAATCATCTACAGCTTGAGTTTTGATCCTGCAGCGCCTCGTAGAAAGAGACTTATTATATGCAATAAGAGAATCGTTTCATTGTGAATTAGACTCTGATGTTGTCGTGGTTTTTCACGTCCTGCTGAGATCAGAGCGACAGCGCGAGTCTTACGCTACGGCATGCTGGGAAACGCAGATTCTCTCACGAGCCCGTGGATGAATATTAGCTTCACACACAGAGACAGATATCTACCGCTGTATTCATGGATAAGAATAACCAGCAGGGGAGTGACGGAGAGCTTCAAAGTATCTTAAAGGGAAACACACACACACACACACACACACACACACACACACACACGCGGAAAGAAAAGGTCTGCTGTGTACAGTGTGAAGAAAAAAGTCAGCTGAAAGAGATGTGTATAAAAATAAAAGGGTGTATGACATTACAGGAATATTATAAGGAAAGAAATGTGTCACTTTCCCACAGAGAGGAGTCTCTGATATCTCTGTAGTGATGAAGAGCAAGGAGGACTTAATAGCATTAGCAAGATTTGGGCTAATGCAGCTAGCATGAGGGCTTGGGTAGCATTTCCACCTTCCCATGAACTTGCTATAAAAAAATCATTCAAATTTATAACAGCCACTTAAAAGAAAAATAAAACAGAAATACTTTTGAGTGATATAATCAGGTCAGAGTCTCACTATGATGATGATAATATTAAAAGCTCTATGATGAATTTATATATAACTCTATAATCCAAAAAAATACAGTTTTGAGATTTTGAGAAAACACACACAACACATTACTGTTACTGAGTCATCATCAGGCGTCATTAAGAGATGACAACAATTAACGCTGTGCTAGGAATAACATATTTAACTTTTTAAATGTCCACAGAACAAGTTAGTTCCTGTTCTCACTTATGTTATAGCAGCTATAAACTGTCGTTTCCTCACTATCTGTTTTTTCTCTCTCTTAAAGTTAATAAGACAAAAACCTACCAAATGTTGTGAAACACTGACACTGGAGACTCCTTCCCTCAATGCTGGAAGGCTTAGGAGGCACTCCGTCACCATTTAGTTGTCATTTTGTCAGTTTTAGCTCTCTGTGAGCTTTGCCTTGTATGGAGTTTTGTGGGCGTGGCTAAATGTAAATCTGTAATTTATAGCTGATTGATTTATTAACATATGCACATGAGGCATGGGTTATGAACAGTCACACACGACTTTACTAAAAAAGTGCCTGAGGTTAGTGGTTAGAAGGCTACAGTTGTACTGTGTAAACATTTGGCTGAAATTATGAGAATGTGAAGAATTTTCAGTTTCATCAGAGATCTGTCTCTCCATGAACGATCGAGCTCTCAAACGCTTTGTAGTCACGCTCTCATGGAAATGCAGAGTAACTGTAATGTTTAGAGCATCTCCTGTTCTTCTGCAGGAGTTTGTGCTTCTGTCCAAGAGACTGCTGAGTGATGAGGAACTGCAGGAGAACCTGAGAACCAACGGTAAACGCTACGTTAAGGAGCGACACGACTCTGTGCAAGAGAGAACGACGTACCAACAGCTGGTGGAAAAACTGCAGTAAGGCTCAGAGCAGCTTCACTGTTTTCCAGTTTGTGCGTCAGTTCGAGGAGAACGTCTCAAAGTTCTCTTCTGTTTGTAACACCTGATGGCTTTTATACGGGTGAGATCATTTCGACTTGAACCCAAGGGAACAAACATTGCAAACATTTGGGTTTACAGTAACAGGACCGATGTTTTAATCTATTAGTAATAATCACTGCTGCAACAAAAACGTTTCATTTTTAGGAAAAATTTTAATAAGGAAATTCAAATTGAATGGGTTTTAATGAATGCTTGGTTTCCTTGCACTAGGAAAAGATTTTCAATTTATGTTTACGTGACAGGAAAGTCGTCTTCGCTAATAGTTTCGCAATTTCAGGTGCTTTGTCTTATAGGAACATTTTTGAGCTCTAAAACGAGCTTAACGAGTGTCTGTACGATGGAGGAAAACTTTTTAAACCGAACACCAGGGTCCATTTTCTCCTGAGCAGCTAAAAAAATACAAAGATGATCAATTACATCATTGAGCTAATGCAAATAAGACGTAATTATGTGCACGACTTAGTGCTAATATTACATTTTCAGAGATTTAGTGGTTAAAATCTCTTATATAACATATCATTTACATACCGAATTAGTATATCGAGATCGAGATCGGCTAACTTAGTGCTTTATAATATTATTATTATTCTGTCATTTAATACCAAACTCAAATTTGATATTAGATATTAGACAGTAGAAATGAATAAGAGGTCTGTAGACGGTACATATTCTCTTCTGTGCTTTGGGGGAACCCTTAAAGTTTCTATATAGAACCCTACAACACCTGAAACCGTTTTATAAACATCTAAAACCCTTAACTGTCCAATGCCACTTTAAAGGAGCCTTGAAGAACCCTTTTTTTTAAGAGTGTATGTATTTACTGGGTAAATGTGCAGCACAAACTCCAAACTATTGCTCATTATTTTCTTCTTAATAACAGGAACCTGTCAGGAGAGTTCCCCTTTTAGAAAAATGGTTCTTTAAGTGTTCACTGGATAAATAAGAGTTCTTAGCTTCGAAAATGGAAATAAAGACTTTTATAGGATTCTACCCTGAGGAACAGCCGAAGAACCGGGTCTTAGTGTCTTTGCACCTGTTATTTATTTCTAATTGTGCAGTTTGAGGTTGGTATTAAATGACAATACATAATGAATAAAATATATATTTAAATGTAATAATTAATGTGATTAATGTAAAAAAGTGTTTAATATAAAAGGTGATTATGGTGATAAGATCATTAGGTAATTCCTAAATAGGAATGAAGGAGTGTCTGAAAACTTCTGATTTCCGTGACAACCAGTTTACAGGGCTGGTGTTTTACTGTTTTAAATGACGTACTGTTTACAGAATTATAAATCTATATAAACCGTATAGAAGGCTTTATAGGAATGCTGAACTACGTGAGGACTGTAGTCGAAGCTTCGTGATCCTCAGACTGTGGGTTTGAGTTTGTTTTTAGGAATAATCTTTACATACAGCAGGTTTTAAAATGTTTCACAGTTGATAATGTAAATGCTGTAAATGCTGTAAAATGCTCAAAGAAATGTTTTTAAAAATATATTTATTCATTGTTCTTCTGAACGCAATCAGTTCATGGATGTCTTCTGAATGTACCGCATGTTAAAAATAAAGAATGTTTTAAATAAAAATGAGGCTTCACTTCTCTGATATAAACAATAAAATAAAAAAAAAAAAACAATTTCATTACAACAACAACTTATTAGTGTTGGTGTTATTAGTTTGGGGTGTATTGATTTTTGGGTTTGGGGCATTTAGCAGTGAGGAGGTAGTTATAATTTGGGTGTAGGATATTTAGCAGTGAGGGGTATTTGTTTTTGGGCATGGGGCATTAAACATGAGGGCTGTATTTGATCTTAGGTTTGGGATATTTATGTTTGGGGTATTTATGTTTGGTTTTGGGGTCCAAGGACAATGAACTATGATGCGATATATTCCTCATTTCAGAAGCACAAAGAGTTCAAATAGGTCAAAGTTTCAGTTTTATGAAGAGCTACACAAATTTGCATATAAATATCAAATTTCTGAATATAATGTACACAGGCATAAAAAAGTCAAAGGCAACATAATGTATGAAAAAATATCAGCTCTAAATCATATTTGATAACAACAGGCATGATTATTTACATTTATTTTACATTATTTACATGATTTTTAGAATTTGGCAGATCACCTTCTTAAACAGCTGTTTTACAAATAAGCTTTTTTTTTTATACATCATAACTGCTTTTGAAGGTGAAATTATTTTTCTGCTTGTTGTTCCATTTTGAAGTGTTTTTAATGTTTATGACCACTAGGTGGCACACTGTACACATTCAATGCAGACCTGGGAGTCTGTCTGTGTGCTTTTATGTACATTTCGTGCCTGAACCAAAACTTGTTTTTCATCTGCAAAACTTCCATTATTAATAAAACCAGTACACATAAATGTGTTTAACTTGATTCAGCCTGCAAGTGAGTTACACAAAATGGGGAAATAAAACTGGTCAGATGACATGCCCCAGATCAACAAAGTGCTTGAAAATTTTTGAAAATAAAAATAATAAATAAAATAACTACAGTGAGGATTGTNGTAACAGTAGTGAATAGTGGTTGGGACACACATAGGGCACATGATTCCAGATTACTCACATAATCACATGAAAAATGTATCACGTGAAATATATGTGGTTTTTCCATTTACATGTATATGTATATGTAAATACTGCCACCTAGTGCTCTTATCAGAGTATACACTTCAAAAATAATAGACAGCTGCAGCTCCATATAGGAACAGAGAATCTGCTGCTCAAAAACATAAGTAAAACATAAAGAGTTAACAATGCTGTAACAAACCTTCAACTACTATAGGTATCACTTAACACCATCTGACCATGGAGAGAAATGGGACATGTGTGGATGCTTGGCATGATGTTTAGTTTGGGCAATCCAACAATTGTAGTCACAGTTCACGGCAGGGGTCAACATGCAGGAAAGGAGCAACAAACGAATAATCTGCAACCAAAAGACAGGCAAATAGTCTCAAAACCTGGAAACACAGTACATGGACTCTATGAATTCTGAAACGTATGCACATAAAGCATGACATGACTTCACAAAAGTACTCAGGGTCTACAGGGTATAAACAGGTCTAACACAAAACAGGTGGACACAATCAGATAACAGACCAATGACAGGACAGGGGCAGAAACAGGACTAGTAAAAACCAAAACAAACACAAGCATATGACACTTGCTGCTATGCGGGGCATCTGTGATATTCACAAGGTTTGTGTCTGTAACAGTGGTTCTACCAGAGCGGTTTACTTCTTGAACCAGTGTAGAATTTCTGTGCGCTCACACACACAGAGCATCCATCCATCCATTTTCTGTGCTGCTTATCCTACACAGGGTCTCGGGGAGCCTGGAGCCTATCCCAGGGAACTTGGGGCACAAGACGGGGGACACCCTGAACGGGGTGGCAACCCATCGCAGGGCAAAATCACACGAACATTCACACACCCATTCACACACTACAGACAATTTAGAGATGCCAATCAGCCTACAACACATGTCTGGGTGAGGAAACCGGGGTATCAGGAGGAAACCCCCGAATAACAGGGAGAACATGCAAACTCTGTGCACACAGGGTGGAGGTGGGAATCAAACCCTCAACCCTGGAGGTGCGAGGCAAACATGCTAACCACTAAGCCCCCTCGCACAGAGCCCATGAGTCATTAATATTCACAAGCGATTTTCTTTTCACATTACTCACATAACACACGTGAAATACTCAATCACATTTGAAATCTGTGTGATTTTTACATTGCAAAGATGTAAGGAAATAGAATGGAGGATTATGTGTGTAACTGTGCTTCTCTGAATGACTGGGAAACCACCAGGCCATGAATGAGCAGAGTCTAAGCATGACCCTTTCATAGCCTGCACACATGAAGTCATGGTCGTGAAATGGAGGCGACTTTGCTATTGGTACTTAGCTAGGAAACAAGTACGCAACAATTCTCCACAAGTTTGGGAAGTAAAGCATTTATGATGCTCCTCTATTTAGTTGTAGAACCACTGTTACAGACACAAACAAACCTTGTGAAAGTCAAGGATTCCCTCTTCTCAGCACCATACACTCCTGTTTGTTTTGGTTTTTGTTCTAATCCTGTCTCCCCCACTGTTCTGTCATTGGTTTGTTATCTGTGTATATTGTGTCCACCTGTTTTGTGTTAGTCTTGATTAGTTTTCTTATTTATACCCTGTTGAGCCTGAGTATTTTTGTAGTCATGTCATGCTTTATATCCATAAGTCTCAGTTCCCTTTTTTGATTTTGTAATTTCCATGTACTTTGTTTCCAGATTTTGAGACTGTTTACTGCTCTGTTTGCTGCCTTCCTGTGTGTTGACCCCTGCAGGGAACTATGGCTACAGTTGTTACATCACCCACACTAACCATCACACTGAGCTTCCCATATATATCCTGTCTCTCTCCATGGCATGCTGCAATTCACATACATGCTCTGAAATGCCAAGAAATTAATAACAATTGTGTGTTTCGCTGTGTGTGTGTGTGTATATACCAGATTCTTAACATTGAAATTTTTCCACCAGATGGTGTCACATGTACACTAGTTGAACAGCAGATTCACTGTTCCTGTATGGAGCTGTAGTTTTTCACCATTTCTGTAGTGCATTGACTGTTTAGAATTCACTAGGTGGCAGTATATACATATACACCACAATACCTCTGTGTGTGTGTGTGTGTGTGTGTGTGTGTGTGTGTGTGTGTGGTTACACAACATTTGTTCGTGTGTGTTTGTGAGAAATAAATGTATTATTATATGAATAAGTACACTGTATTCATGACGGTTTCATTTTATTCTCTATTTTATTCTCAGGGTTATGTTTTGACCTGGAGTGAAATAAAAGTGTTGATAATTAAATGATGTAATAAAGATCAAATGAAATGTTCATTTAAGTGGCTGTCTCTTTACCTCAGTCCCACTTTTACACACACATCTATTTTCTGGAGAACATGGGATGATCGTTTTAGGTACGATTTTCATCAGTGTTGACGAAGTAAGATGACAATAATTATCTGTTTCAGAACTTTGCCTTACGTAAACATTACTGCTCCATCAGAAGTAGAACCATAGCAACACTTCTCAACACGCCGTCTATAACAAATAATCAGAACCGACACTCCCTTTGCCATATAGAGACGTATGTGGAATTTGCATTATACAAATACTGTCCACTTTAATAGGAACACCTGTACACCGGCACATTCTGCTTCATCTGTTCTTTTCCCAATCCTCCCCTGATGACTCTGGGTGAGCTTTTCTGCTCTGTTTGAGTTACCATAAGCTTCATGTCAGCTTGAACCAGTCTGGCCTTTCTCCTCTGACCTCTCTCATAAACAAAGCATTTCCACCCTCAGAACTGCTGCTCACTGGATGTTTTTATGTTTTTGCACCATTTGGTGTAAATTCTAGAGACTTCTGGATGTCCTTAGCAGTTTCTGAAATACTCATCAACAGCCAAGCCACAACCGAAGCCACAGAGATCATATTTTACCTATCCTGATGTTTGATGTATGCATTACGCTGCTGCCACATGATTGGCTGTTTGGATAACTGCATGAAGGAGCAGATTTTCAGGTGTTCTAATGAAGCGCATTGTGTTTAAAGTCTGCATTTTTTGTTGGTCTGAAGGTCTGATTGTTCTAATGCTGATCTGCCAAGCTATTGTACATTCCTGTATATAAAGTGAATAAAAAGATTCTGATTTTAAAATACATTTAAGTATTATGTGCCCTAAACACACACAGAGAGATGGAATCCTTCAAAGCAGTCAACAGACAGGACGGATAATCAATCTGATAATCATACAAAGTGGCTTGAGCACAAGAACAAGAAAATCCAAACAATGAGGAAATTCTGTGTTGGAAAATATATAGATGTAAGGTAGCTGTGTGGTAAACTGGGTCCAGTCATATCAGTTCAGAAAAATACCCAGCGCTCCACCCTGGCCACACACAGCATACCGAACTTTCATGGCTTACTGCAGGAATAAGGAAATAAACATTGTTGTACTGTTCACAAGTTCCCCTAAAACTTTATAGACGAATGAGAACTTTACATTGCATTTTAAACCCAGTTTTGTTTAAAGCCACAGAGAAGCCTGGGGATCAGCCGAAATCAAGGTCACCTGAGCAGCTTTGTTTCAACTTTCAAAAGGGAAGTTCAGTTTGTTCCTTTATAGAAAAATAGGACCAATTAAACCCCTTTTTTCTAAATAACACATTTCCTCTTTTTATGCTCCACTGGGCATTTTTAAAATGTCATCCTGCTATGTGTTCAGATGTCAAAAAAATTTATTTACAGGCAAACACCTGATCACTGAGGTTTCCATCAGGTTGATTCCAGCCTGTAACTGGAAGACTCCTAGCACTGAAAAGCATTATGTTATTGTAAGAAAACATCTTGTTATTATGAGAAAAGCATAACATTCTTACGAGAAAAGCATAACATTCTTACGAGAAAAGCATAACTTCTTTTAAGAAAAGCTTAGGTTTGTTACGAGAGAGAAAGCTTCTTACGAGAAAAAGTTACGAGAAAAGAGTAAGGTTTTTACGGGAAAGCCATAATGTTATAGCGTTCTTACGAGACAAACATAGGCACTTACGGGAAAAGCATAACTTCTTACGAGAACGGCATAATGTTATAGCGTTCTTATGTGAACAGCATAACTTCTGACGAGAAAAGAATAACTTTTTACAAGAAATGTATAAATTTACTATGAGAAAAACATTTTGTTATTATAAAGAAGTGCTAAATATATTGTTACTAGAAAAGCATCGTTATCACACACAAAAAAACATCTTTCCACAAGATGCTAATAACGAGATGCTTTTCTCATACTAACGAGATGCTGATGGGGATTATTTTTTCTGCATTGCAGCAAAGCACTTCTATGCATATCATACCTGTGACACATTATGACCATAAACAGCTTAAATAAAGTGATTGTGCAACCATTTGGGATCAGTTTGCGTGACTAATGTTCCAAGCGCACATACCAAACATGACGCCAAACAGTGGCTCTAGTTTTGAAACACTGGCAAAAACTAAACGAAACCATAACCACCACCGGACTGGAAAGTCCCTGTTGTTGAACCCAACTTCACCGCGAGAGCCAATCACCGGGGAGGAATATTATTACATCATCAGTATCTGGAGAAAGTGATTTAGAAATAGTGATGTGTATTTCTGATTTCAAGTATATTTAGTATCTGCAATACGTAGATTTTTTATGCAAAAGCTGCCAACCCTGGTCATGAAACTAAAAAAAATCATATCTGCATATCTGTGAGGGTCTCGCCACAAAAATAATCATTTAATTAATGATTTAACAGCATTTTGCAACTCCCTTATCCAGAGTGACTTATAGAAATGCTTTGGAGTGTCTACCAAAAACACATCCTCATGCTAGTTCACTAAGTCACGGACTACGAGTTCCATTGAGAACATTTTGTGAAAACCAGTCATTTTATATCACTGGCATTAATTAAAGAATATGAAAATTAAAGAAAGTGAATCCACACAAATCCATAAATTAAGACAAATAAAACTAATAATTTTATCGCCGCAAGTCTGTTATAAGATTAGTCAAAACACTGTTGGGTTTCTGTGTGTAGAGTATCGTGACTCTGTGTTTAGCTGCAGGTTAAAACAGAAAGACTGCACGGTCTTAAAGCCCTGAGCTTCTACTTTCATATGAGCCATTAACCATTACTTTGGCGTGTGACACCATAAATAAATTCAGTGCTGAACATGGGCACCCCAAAACAGGTGGAAATTCAGTTTTTTGGCCTCTGGTAAAAAGAGATTTAGAAAATTACAGTTTCCCTGTATGATGTGCTCAGTGTGCATGATCACCTGGGAACAGTGTAGATCTTCCTTTCTCTTCAATTTTTATGGCACAAGATTTTGTGCAGACATAGATTCAAGTGCTGTTACACTGCTAAATATTGTTTACTGGCATAGAGGTGAGTCAAAATAACTTCCACTTCTGCCTTTTCTTTCAATGTTCATTTCATGTTTCCTAAGACCAGTTCTGTTTGTGTTCATGTTCTGCAAAGACCACCAACTCTGTCATGTTCCTCGAACCATTCCTGAACAATTGTTGCAGTGTGGCAGGGTGCATTATCCTGAAGAAAGAGGTCACTTCCATTAGGGAATACCGTTGCCAT
>CM074952.1:26346353-26362158 GCA_037577455.1 Pangasius macronema
TAGCATAGTGCAAGTAACTGCGCTTGAATGCCATAAATTTATTTCTAATAATTAATACTATAATAGAAGTGACGTTATAAAGCTCCAACACTTAAGTACCTGATGATTTAACCTATTACGACATACAGTAAGTATGCTAAAATAGAAATATAATAATCCTAATTGTTTACACATCAACAATTTTAAGTGGATGACCGTAAAATGTCCATAAAATAACAGGTTTACTTGTATCCCACCTCATTCATGTGAAAGTTAAGGACATCACAAATTACAAATAAATTAATATATCAATGACTTTTAATGTGCTAATGAATAAATATAGAGTAGGCCATTGTTTAGTCAAGTTTAATCATTAAGAAAAAATGATAGTACATGTTAGAGCTTTATTAGGCATTATTAGATTTGTTAAAAAAAAAAAATTATTGAGCACTGTTACCAAATTAGCATGATTATTTATTTTTGATTTTAGCTCATCAAACTCTGATCTTCACCTTAGTAAGGAGCTGAGGATTTCTTCAGGACGTCACAGTTGGGCCTGTAAATACGACACTTAGCATGTGCTTCATTTACTTTATTCCTCACTCATAGCTTCCTTTGATTAAAAGTTTCTAACAAAATAATGAACGTGCTGTTATACAAGAGAGAAAGTAAATCAAATCATTGTGTGTAGTTTCTGGTGTTGCAGGTCAAACATTTTGTCTAAGCTAAATGAAATATTTTAGAAAAACTAATTGACTCTCCTGAATAAAAGCACTGACGTATAAAGTCAAAATTATTCATCATACTTAAATTTTCATTTTTAAAATTAGTTTAAAATCAGTATTATTATTTGCTTCTTTCTTTCACCCCAAACTCAAATTCTCCACTTAAGCTAGAAATAAGTTCATAATCCATAATCCAAAAGTAATTACTCCTCAGAAATACAGCAGGATTAAAAGTTTACTAATAAGAACTGTGTTTATTTCATCAGTAACTGATACAAAGTGATATAAATCTGTCTAATTATATTTATATAAAGATTTTACGTCAATTTTTACATCGATTACTTTTACAACCAAAAGTTTATTAAGAGTCAGCACACATACAGAATCAAACTCAATCCCGTTCTTACAATTAAAATGAAATTTTAGTGACTGATGATAAAAAACAGAAATTTACAGATAGTTAGTATGAAATGATAAACAGCATCATTAAATCTGAGAAAGTGATCCAGGTTAAAGCAGACTGTAGGGGGCGCTAATGATTTAATAATGACAATAATTCATTCTTTAACAACTTTCAGATGCTTTATAAGCCCTTAATTTGTACATTTTTTGAAAGCTGGATGAAGTATCTAAGCTCAGTTTGTCAGATTTCTACTCAAGAACTATTATAAAGCCTATAATTAAGCTATTTAACATCAGTTTCATCAAAATCCTACATAAAGCTGGTCTCACATGAAGGTAAAGGATAATTCAGATGCAGATGTGCGTATTAATGTCTCATTTCTCAGTAAGTACTAACTGTTAGGAATAAAGCAGATGTTTAACAGATGAAGCCACTTCAGCAAACTCTCCAGTGTTTCTGCTCAAAGACCTGCACAAATTAAGATCACGTGTGTGAGCATAAATGATAACATTTTAGCGTAACTGTAGCCAAACAGAGAGCATTATGGGTAATAAACTCTCTCTGATATGGGAACGTGTCAGATTCAAGCTTCACCTGCGTTTATGTCGGGACCAGAATGCGTCCTNTGCGTCCTGTGAACAGAAATCAGAAATAAAGCAGATGGATGAACATCAGGTAGCAAGTTTTATTATTAATTATTAATAGCATTTAATTTTAATGACAATGTTTAGATTTTCTGTGTTTGCTTTGGTTAAGTCACTGACCTGAGGCTTTCTTCTTGTAGTAGATGAATCCAGCAGCTGAAAGCACGATGCCCAGCACCAGCCCTGAAGCCCCGATAGCAATCTTACTCTTATCAGGTTCAGACATGGACGGATCTGAGACATAAAGGAGGTTTAAATATATTACAACACCAAATTAACACTGTTAATAGCAGCACTAGAGGTTATGGAATAACAACAGCATTTTATACAGTATGGACCAAAAGCATTGAGAACTGATTTTATATTCCGTTATGAAAAAAAACTCATTAATTTATTTGATTATATTTTTTGAACTAGTTGTTTATTGTTGGTGACTGGAAGCTAGCTGAGTTAGCATCAGGAGTTATTTGATGAAAGATGACAGCAGTTAGTTTTCATCTGAGTGAAACAGGATCTCTCAGTTTTGTATTGAGATTTAATGAAGTGAGCTCAGTTCATGGACTCGGACATTTAGATCTGACTGTAGAGATCAGACTCACCCCACTTATACTCCATGGGTTTTTTGAAGCTGGCGTGTTCCACCACACAGGAGATCTGCTCTCCAGATTCAGGCATGTACTCCAGATGTGAGTGGACCTGATAGTACCAGTCTCCATCAGCCATCTCCTCAGTGGACGTCTGACCTCCCTTAACTTCTTTCCCGTTCCTCAGCCAGGTCACTTTAATGAACTTTGGGTAAAAGTTGTAAGCGCTGCACATCAACACAGCAGGCTGGGAGCCGTGTGACTGCTTCACTGACTTCACCATAACCTGGGGCTCAACTGCAGAAACAACCACAGCACCACAGACATAACACGATTCTCTGTGTTAATACAAATCATTTAATATTTCAGATCATGTAATTATAATTATAATTGTAATTAGTCATTTATAAAAAGAAAGCCATGGCTTACCTGTCTTATCAATTATAGCTGGGTAGTAGATCTGTGCATTGTGCTTACAGAAGGCATCCACATCAGCTCGCTCTCTTTGCAGTAAGTCTGTGTCATTGTTAAATCTCTCTGCATTATAAATGCCATGATCGGTGTAGCCCTGAAACTTCCCCACTGTACTGTTAAACCACCTGTACCTAATCTTGTTGAAAATGGAAGAATCGATGTAAACCATATCACTTAAATCTCTGGAGCTGTAAATGCACTCAGATCGTCTCTCCATGTAATATCCATCTGAAACAGTAAAATAAATACACTTCATTATAACACACACACACACACACACACACACACACACACAGTTATTTAGTCTTTACTGTTTCTTTACACTTCACCCAGTAAACCCAGCTTAACCCACACATTTCAATCAATCAACCAATCAAGCGATCATCCGGTATTAAACAGTAAATAAACCTACTGATTGTGTCCAACATGGAGCAGAACTCCAGCAGGAGACAGATCCACAGCCTTGCCATCATCTCTGACTGTGGAAGCAGTGAGTGAGATGAGAGAAGTCAGTGTGCTGTGTATTCACACACTCAGTGTCATTACACTGACCAATCACAGGCTGCAGAGATACTGCGTCATCAGTTACCACCTCACACACCACGTTTATTCAAGCTGTAACACATCACCTTAATATTCCTCACAGAGCCCGCATCCATTATTATTATTATTATTATTATTATTATTATTATTATTATTATAAGTGGCCTCCATTATTAATTTGATTTCTTTCTTGTGTTCTCCTGATCACGACTTAATTTTCTCGTGATCTCGACATAACAAAAGTTTTCGCGTGATCTTTACAAAATAAAAGTTGTGAGATGGATTTTATCTCCACATTAAGAGAGAGGGGTGTAGACCTGACAGTCTTCTCCTCAAGTGTAGGACACTACTATAGAAGTTATCAGTCTCTGACAGACACAGAGCTATTTCAGCCTGAGTGAGTCCCTGAGCAAAGGAAAAATGAATTTGTTCATCCATGATGCTGTGGGATTGCACTAAGCTTTTGCTGCCTCCAGAACAATAAATACAACACGTTGTTATGTTGTCAATTAAGTGATCAATTAAGTCGTGATCACGAGAAGACAAGAACGAAAAAATAATAATGCATGGCCGCTTAGGGATTACATAATTTCTAGTTAAATGTGTTATGTAAACCTTGCACCAGTATGGGTCTTTAAACTACAGTAACTGATCAGCTGATCCAGTGCACGTTGTAAAATGTGATTTTCAAAGAAAGAATTAACACTTTGCAATATCGTACACTGTATATTTCATGAAGCATTACATGCAGATAGATTTGTATAACATGTTTTTTCTTTATTCTCTTTATTGACAACAGCAGCATAACACAGGTTTGAGTTATTGATTCATAAGATAATAAATAAAACTCTGAGATAGTAAGTCAGAAGTTTGAGTTAAAATGTGAAAATGTCCACATGGCTTTTGCCAAAAATAAAGAAAAAGCATGTTTAGCTTTTTCTACCTGGTGGAAATGGGCCTCCATAGATTGTTGGGTTAAAGATAATGCTAAATAAAATGTTTAATTGTGCAGTTTCATGAAAATTGGATAATTTGTAACATAACATTTAATGATTGTTACTCAAATGATCTAATTAACATTTTTTTAAATAATCCTTATATTACAGAGATTGTATTTAAGTCATTTTTATGTCACATTAACAAGATTATTTTGCTTTAGTGTCTGTCTCATTCCCTCTGTCTCTTATTTACTCTCTCACCTCCGACCTGCCATCAGGACGATCCACATGCATGGCTTTGTGTTAGTGTTTAAGTACATTTATATTACAAACAAAATTAATTTATGTAACAAACAAAAATTTCAGCATCAGCTTTAAACACTGATTGTTTATTTTTGGTTTGTCTCAGTTAATTGGGACTCTTTTAGCATCTAAGTGCATTTAACTGCATTTATTTTATATGATAACACAGTGAATGCTGGACTCTAAGAAGGTGTTGATTAATTCTCTCTAACAGCAGCTCTGACAGTAGTGCAGCTCCAAATCACAGGTTTATGTTAATGTGCTCGTTCTAATGCGTTATCGTTTCTATAGTAACAGCTCATTCACAGGGACTTGTACAGCGGACAATCCACATAAACAAATTAAAATTAGGTTTAATCATTGATATTGTGAAGTTTTTGGTGAGGAGACATTTATTATTTATGGAAGGAGTCTCCAGTGTCAGTGTTTTATAACAGTCAGAGGTAAAGCTGAAACTCAAAAAACACATTGTTTTATGTGGAGACTTAAATGCCTTTACTGATTTATTCAGCATGACAGACTTCCAAAGGTTTTAATAAAGCATTCTGTAATAAAATAACATGTATACAATCTAAAATCAGTACCTTTTTATTGCCTCATTGCCTACACTGCAGATTCCATAACTTAAAAGAATAAGGGCCATGTCAGGAAAGAAAAAAAAAGAATAATAATCACATCACATATACACTGGAAAAATATTGGTCAGTAGTTCTGTGATATCTGCTAATACACTTACAAAACAGGACACTATTTGGGATAAATCTTTACCAAGCAGTTATTACACATGCTGTAATATAAACATTTCATTATTTTTATTAGATTCAGTTCAGGATTTATTGAGCCTGTAGATTGTAGTACTTCAGAGCAGTAATGAGAGCTCTAATTTCAGTTGCATCTGTTTCCTTTAACGAGGAAGAAAGTTCCAGTAGCGACTCCGAGCAGTCCTACAGCCAGACCCACTCCACAAAACACAGCCGGACCCACACTGGGCAGCTCCACATCCACCTCTACACACACACACACACACACACACACACACACACACACACACACACACACACATAGAGAGAGACAGAATGTGCTGTTGTATTACATTAGTTGTTATATTAAAACAAACCTGTTATATAAACTTGTTATATTTAATAATTAAAAGTAATATTATATTGTTTATGGTGTAATTATTATTTATGGTATAATCATCTCTGACCAGGTTTAATGATTTTTGTTTATTTTGCCGTCTCACCCCATGTCTTGGTGTCGGGTGTCTGCAGGGCCTTGTGCTCCACCGTGCAGGTGTAAACGTCTCCTTCCTGTGGAGTGAAGGTCAGGTGGGAGAACTGGTTGTAGGTGTAGTCTTCATTTGGGTAGTACTGGCTGAGTGTGGAGCTCTCAGTCACATCTACACTGTTTCTGGTCCAGCGGATGCGGACAGGCGGAGGGAAGAAACGTGCTGAATGACAGATGAGTGTGTTCTGTGCTCCCAGCTCCACGTTACTTTTGGAATAGATGGAGTTTTGGGGGACGTCTGTGGACAAATACAAAACACATACATTATTATCTGCATGTTTAAAAAACAAAAGGTTACAAAAATTATTTAATATATAATAATAAATCAAATAATCAAGTCATTAAAATGCTGATAAATAAAAGTAGGTGTGTATGGGGATGTACACTGATGCTGCTTGTTTTACTCACCGAGAGCTTCTGGAGGGTTTTTGTAGACACTCACTGCTAGATCAAGGTTGTGTTTTAAAATCTCTAAATCTGAGACACTCTGATCATAACCACCAGGGTAATTTATAGGGTCTGCAAAATCTGGTAACTGCTTCACCAGAACTTGGTTTTTAAAATCTGAGTGAAATGCTTCCTCTTCATCATGTTCCATCACAAACTCTTTATCTGACTCAGTGCATCCACTTAACTGAATGTCTACATGCTTAACTGTGGAAAGAACAGAAAATACACAAAATGAAGAAAACAGCTTTCAAAACATTTATAAAACTCAGCAATATCATTCCTACAGAAATGATAAATAAACATATACAGTCATAATCAGTGTAATAAACCAAACATTAAACATATTATGCAATTAAACAAATTCAATAATAATAATAATAATAATAATAATAATAATAGGCTTAAAATAAATAAGTAATTACTATAAAAATAGGACTAATGAACACCAGGCAAAACAAGACAAAAGATCATGTAAAACTATATGTATAAGCTGCTTTTTTAAACTGCTGTTTGAAGATGCTTGCCATATGTTTAGTGAGAGGGAGTTGCACATTTATACACTAAAAACAGACTCAACACTTCTTTTGTGTTTTGTTCTTGAAATTGAAAATAATTTTATGTTCGGTGGTTCAGTCAGACAGTCTGACATGCGTATACATAAATGATCATTTAGCAGCTTGTGATTAAGCTAAGTACAAACAAACCTTTAAGTAAGTATATTATATTCATAATATAAAATGACAGTATTTTATTTATATTTACAGATTTTACAGATCTCACTTTATGCTCCAAGTATTTCTTGACAGATTTACAACCAACACAAAAATGTAAAACTTACTCTCAGCACTGGTGTCCTTAATGCATGATAGTGTGAAGAATATCAGGAGTAGCTTCATCTTTAAAGTAGTTGGAGAGAGCACAATGTAACCACCTCTAACACACTACAGTCTACTTCACACTACTTCAGAAGAGTAGCAGATCAAACAGAGTTAATCAGCGCCTCTGTGGAAAATCATCCAATCAGATCAGTCATTTCTGTGACACTGCAGTATCCAGGGAGAAACTCATCTGAGTGTGAACAGGCCTGAGGCGTCATCTACACATCACTGAGCACAAAGAGTAAAATACACTAGCTCTGTTAGGGACCTAATTCTCAAACGTTTCTCAACCAGTGACCCTATTTTACAGTCTCAGAATTTTCACAAGGCCCACAATTAACAATACGACATGAGCAAGAGTGCAGTTCTACTGAAAATCAGCATGGCTGTTACTGGCTAGTTGCTGCTTGTTGGGCTCACATTGATTTATACATTCCCATTAAAGGTGCATCAGGTGAAACTTTCTTCCCTTCTTCATTTGACGAGATTAATATTTTAACTCAAAAGTTATATTCGTGAAAAACGTATTGTTTGCCATGTCTGCCGCTGATGTCACTAACTCTACTGTAGTAACCGTTTCAACGTAATAAACTGGTGCTAGAATTGGAAATGTTATGTAGTGAACACAAACAAGCGGAGTGATACACACAGTGAAACGGCCTAGGGCTGGTATTCCAAAATATATATGCTCCTGGAGTGCTGCTTGTCCAATCACATTAGTGGACCTGAACTAACTGATGTGTAGTATAAATTATACATCTGCTTTTCACTGTCAGGCGGCAGTGATGGATGCAGTTGCAGATGAATGCTTTTATTAAAAACCAGGCAGAAAGATTCAAAACATAACACAAGAGTGTGGTCAGTGAACAGGCACGGTTCAGGTGAGCAACAAACAAACAAACAAACAAACAAACAAATAATAATTTTAAAAAAAAACAGAATAGTGTACATGAAAATCAAGGCTTGGTATATCGACTGTGAAAACACAGGACAATACTTTGCATCATGTGGATGTTTCAAAATGGTTTATATTTTGTGTGTGTGTGTGTGTGTGTGTGTGTGTGATTGAATCCAGGTGCAGACAGTCAGTAAGGTGAGTGTGAAAGACACACGCAGTGTAGGGCTGGGGATCTGTAGTGCATGGTGGCCATGTTTGTGGAGTCCAACACTAATTCTAGCAATGACATGACACTTGCATTAGTTTAGTAAATACAAAGTGTAAATATCCATAAATATTTTAACTATGCTTTACCAATACACCTGATCACATTAAATCTGCTAATCCACTGCAGTTTCTGCACTTTGTGGCAGTTAAAACTTTCAAGTTTAGATTTTAACCAGAGCTAGAGCAGTGCTGCTGCAGTCCAGAGTCTTGGAATAGAAAAATTTTATAGAAATAGAAAATGGAATAGAAAAATTTCAGTCATTGTATATGTGATTTATGGCAATCTGTCTTCAGATCATGCCTTCTACCTTTCTCCACACACTGTCTAAAGCCTGTACTGTTATACAGACTAGCATTGCTGCTTCAGTATCTCCACTAGATGTCCCTATGCTGTGTGTGTTCATCTACATATGGTCTGATAAAGAAAAAATATGTCCTGGGCATTGCAAAAATGCTAAAAATCTGATCGATCAATCAATCAATCAATTAACACACACACACACACACACACACACACACACACACACACACACACACACACACACACCAACAACACTACACACTCCAACAAAACTGCTTATACAAAGTGCGAGCAATATCAGAACAAATATCTTTAGCACTCAAGGTTCCCCAATACAAATGCCAAAGTATAAAGTTGTGTTTTCAGCTGAGACTTAAAAATCTCCACTGATGGGGCCAAGCAAATATTAAGGGGGAGATTATTCCATAATTTAGGAGCAAGTACAGAGAATGCCTGATCACGCTTTGACTTCTGCTTAGACCAAGGGGCAGCCAACAACATATGATTTACAGACCTCAGAGGCCTAGATGAAATATAAAGGCTTAGGAGATCTGTAATATAACGTGGAGCCAGGTTGTGTAGTGCTTTAAAAACAAATAATAAAATCAATCCTGACCTGAACCGGCAGCCAGTGAAGGGATGATAACCCAGGAGTAATATGCTCCTTTTTTTCCCAGTCAGTAGCCTGGCTGTAGCGTTCTGCACCAGCTGGAGGCAGGACAGTTGCCGATGACAGAGCCCCGCATAGAGAGAGTTGCAACAGTCCAATCTACATATAATAAAAGCATGAATAATTATCTCTAAAATTTTAAAACTAAGAAAACGTTTTAGTTTAGAAATCATCCTAAGCTGATAGGAGCTGCGTTTAACAACAGAACTTATCTGTTCATCAAAGCTAAGAGTTGAATCAATTATGACACCAAGATTTCTCACACTGTCTTGCACAGTTATTGCTAAAGGAGCAAGAATACTGGTTTATCTTCTCGGTGTGTTTTGGTGGCCACATATAATAATCTCTGAATTTCTTTCATTAAATTGAAGAAAACTGTCAGCCAACCAATTCTTAACATATTCTAAACAGTCCATGAAGGACTTTAGAGACTGATTGTTCCCAATTTTCAAAGGAAGATATAACTGTGTCGTCCAAATACACGTGAAGAAATGTCATGATGGGGGCAGATAGACCCTAAAGGGTGCATGTATAGCGAAGAATAGTTCCCAATGTTCACGGAAAATGTTCTATCGTGTAAGTAAGAATCAAACCATTTTAATACAGTCCCTCGAATGCCAACATCATACTCCAAATGGTCTAAGAGAATTGAGTGGTCAACAGTGTTGAATGTGGCGCTGAGATCTAACCTGGTTAAAATTATAGAGATCCAAAACTACAGAGATTGATTTTGGAGAAATTTATCCAAAATATCATTCTTTAGTAAAAAAAAAAAAAAAAAAGGGGGGTAATTTGATAAAACAACTTTCTCTAGAACCTATGATAAAAACTGTCATTTTGAGATAATTGTTCAACACTGTAGGATCAAGACCTTTTTTTTTTTATTATTATTATTAAAGGATGAACCACTCCCTCCCGGGTTCGATTCCCAGCCATAGAACCAACCGCAGCCACTGGGGTTGTGTGTAACAGTGCTGGTCCCAAGCCCAGATAAAAATTGGGCAGCGTTGTGTCAGGAAGGGCATCCGGCATAAAAACTTTGCCAAATCAAATACGCAAAGTACTGCTTGTTTAACACAGGGTGAAACGATACTATTAATTAAAGAGTTGTCTACAGTGAACTGTGTACTAGGACCTATAATGACAAACAGGTCTTTCAAAAGTTGAGTAGGAATAGGATCTAAAGGGGTGGATGTCAGTTTCATATGGGTGACTATGTCTGCTAAGGTTGGAAGAGTGAAAGGTTCAAAACAAAGTGGACAAAATGCATATCCATTAATTAAATCTGAAAAATATTTTCTTCTTGCAGTCTTGACCGCATGCTGATATTTACTGAGAGAATCTCTTAATATTTCACAATAAATCTGCAGCTTGTCTGTCCTCCACCTACATACAGCTTTCCTGCAGACCTGCCTCTGTACACGCATTACTAATAAACAAACCCATGGATAAAACCAGGTCAAGAGTATGACCATGACCTGTGTGTAGCATGTAGTTTCCAATTCAGTTTTATATTGTTTTGTATATTGTTATTGAACATTGATTTATAATGTTCTCCTGACCCCTGGGGGCCTGCAAAGTTCTAATAATATATATGGACAAACAATACACTGTCTTTTAATTCAGAATTCAAAAGGTATTAAATGTTTACCAATTAAAACATGCACCTAATGCATGTCTTAACACTTCCATCAGAAAAATGTGAATCAGCAAATGAAGGAAGAAATGAATGGACACTTTTCACAGATGTATCATAGCAAAGTAAACACAGTTATAGCTAAAAAAGAAAAAAAGCCAATTGGTACAACAAAATCAAACCAACCATCTAATAATTCTATTATTATCATTATTAGGCATTTACCGTGTTATGACACGTTATGACATCACCAACAACCTCCACAGGGCAAGGGTGAAGGTATCACAATCCACCATTTGAGACTTGGTGGAGGTAGTGTCATGGCTTGGGCTTGCATGGCTGCTTCTGGAATAGGCTCACTAATCTTTATTGACAATGTAACTCATTGCAGAATGAGTTCAGAAGTCTACAGAAACATTCTGTCTAACAATTTACAGAGAAATGGATCCACATTAATTGGGAGGAACTTCATCATGCAGTGAGACAATGACCCAAAACACTGTCAACAAAGCAAAGGCCTTGAGTAACATTTCACCTCCTGAAGAGAAGACTGAAGGAAGAAACTCCCCGAAACAACTGAAAGAGGCTGCAGTAAACACCTGGAAAAGCATCACAATAGGAAGAAACCAACAATTTGGTGATGTGTTATTTACTTTAATTTACGTCAGGACTTATCTGTTCCAATACTTTTGCTCGCATAAAGTTGGGTGGTCTGATACAAAAGGTTCTATGTTTTATGTTGTTTAAGAAATCTAGATGTAAATATAAGGAAATAAAAGCTGAAATCCTAAACGGTTGTCTCATATTCATCTTTCGATCTCAAACTCAAATGTCTTTGCTGTATAGCACAAACAAATGAATTGTATGTGTTCATGTTCATGAGGTCAGATGAAGACAGAGGGAATCACAAACATGTAGAAAATATGAACCTCTGATTACTAAATTAGCTCATATAAAGGTTGCATAATGCTGATAAAGGCTGATTGCCCTTTTCTCCATAGACATTAATGGGAGGAGGATCACAAAGTACAATATTTACCCCTGAATATAATCCTATTCAAACTACTATGAAATATTAGGCTCATTATTTAAATATATATACAATTACAATTTAAATATATACACAGTATACATTGTGGCTACTTGTTGGTGCATGAAGTTTTTATATTTAAAATTTCCAGCAACATATTTATATGCACTGAAATAGTGTACCTTTACAATTTTCCATAACCACTAAACACTTTGGAGTTCCTACTTTACTGAAGCCATTTCCACATGTGAGCCAATCACAGGGCAGGGATATTATTACATCATCAGTTTCTAGGAGAAGATGATGTTGAAAAGTCTGGCCCAAAGCATGACCAACAAGATCAAAGGTCTAAAGAGGAAGGAAAGACTTATCTTCTAAATACACTATGGGATGTCTATAATGTGGGTTTGCAGAAGATGGAACGCTGAAAAATCTGATTAAATCCCAGAGGAGCAGGAACATGACGACGCTGTAAAATAATGCGCTTTAGACAGAAAAAAAAAGAAAAAGAAAAATGTGTGGCCAATTATTGTGGGTGAATATATTGTTAAATATAAGAAAAATAAGAAAAAAAATGCAAATGATTAAAAGTTAATGTGATAATCACAACTATGATTATTTAAATGTGACTTTTCAGCCTTAATACAAAAGATAATAATATAAATAATATAAAAGATGTTTATTGGATGCTTATTTATTTTCATTTGTATATTATAATAGGCTAAAACGTATTTTCCTTGTCTTTTGCTTTCGTGCCATGTATTCAACACAAACGTGATCTCAGTATTTACGAGCTCATTATTTAAATGTGTACAGTGATATTTTTGGCTATTTGATAGAGCAATATTGCTTTTTTATACTGAAATTTCCACAGACAGAACACATTAGGTCCAAGTTTACATTATTTATAGGCGACTTTATAACTTTATAAGTTATTGAAGCTTGGCATGAGGTCTGACTCCACCTCATTTTTAAATTATGGCCTGGTATAAATTATTTCATAATTATTACCAATATCTATTAGGGAACGGGAGGCGGATGTGAGTGCAGGCAGTTTTATTAAAGGAAATACTAAAGAAACAAAGTGAAAAACAAAAAGCATGAGCATGAGGTGAGACCCCTACAGACTGCAGACACCAACAAACAACAAAAGCTCAGCCAAGAAACACACAGAAACCAGAACTTATACAGGGCTGTTAATTCGGTGTAACAGGAAACAGGTGTGAGTGATCATGGAGGCGTTTGACCAGGTCATGTGATATGCTGGGGCTGATGGGTAATGTAGTTCTGTGCCATTACCGGCCCTAACATGACAGTATCATCCTGGTGAGAGATTATAAAATTAAGAAAATTACAACCAGGTGACAGATACATATTAAAGGTACGAAAGATAAAAGTATCACTCCATCACCTTTTTTCCTGAGAGAGAAAGCTGACATTAGGGAACTAAAAAAAATCCCCAACCACTAAACACAGCACTTTGAAGAAGTTCTTCTTTACTGAGCCCACTTCCACGTGTGAGCCAATCACAGGACAGGGATATTATTACATCATCAATTTCTAGGAAAAGACAGTGCTGAAAAACCTGGCAGTATAAAAAGTATGGAGTAAATAATTGAAATACACTACAGTCACGTCTTGTCGTGTAACAGGTATAATATAATGTGGTGTTGGAGAAGATGGAACACCGCATTGCAGAAAAAGCAGCATCTAACACAAAGGAGCCTGAAAATGATGATGCTGCAAAAATAACGTGCTTTAGACAACGTTTGAAATCAGTCCCATCAGCTTTGAGTGGGTTGTGCATCATGTTAGCGTGATGCTAAGATTTAACAACACAAGCATTATCAGTGTACTGATGCTAAACGACCAAAAGAGACTGAAAGATGCTGATATCTGACTCTTAGCATCATAAACACATCAGATAAAATCCCTTTTCAGATTCCAGTGACTGCACAAGCCACGTTTAATGAGAGGGATGTTGATCTCCTGAAGCTGTTTTTCCCCTTAGAACAATGATACAGACCACTGTATTTGGTTTACTATAGTAAATAGATTCGGAAAAAAAAAGCAAGTCAATAGACATAATTCAACTCAATTCAATTTTATTATATATATCACTAATTACCAGTGGACATTGTCCCAAAGCAGCTTTACAGAAATCCGGATACAGATTAAGCTTTAGATCGCTAATGAGAGAGCCAGAGGCGACGGTGGTGAGGAAAAACTCCATGAGACGACATGAGGAAGAAACCTTGAGAGGAACCAGACTCAGAAGTGATCCTCATCTGGGTGACACCAGATAGTGTGATTATAAATCATGACTCTTCCACACCTGTAAACTACAGAATCAGACACTACTGAGTGTGCTGCAAGGATCCTCAGTAGGAGCATAAGGCCTTTTTAATTTCATTTGAGTTTTTAGCTTTAAGTCTGTAGTATCCAAGTAAAGTGATCCAGTGTATAATGAGACTTGAGCGTAAACTGTTTTCAGAAACATGAATGAATGCGATAATCAAGACTTGGATTATTTATGATTATTTAGCCTCAATATAATCCCATCATTCACCTACAAAAAGCTGTTTATTTGATGTTTATTTCATTTTCGTCATATTAGTCTAGACTACATTACTTATTGATCGATATCGCTGAAAAGATCATCAGATGCCTGCTCACTCCCATCAGTAAACTACTCACCACCCAAGCGAAGTTGGCTGACCTCAGTCGTCTGCTCTTTCACTTGTTTGAGAAGCCATCAGGAAGGTGCTACAGAACCACACGAACCAAGAGAACATCACCATAAAAGCTTCTTCCTTTGTGCTATCAACCTCATGTTTCTGGCTTCTGGACTCATACTTAAACTGTACACTTTATCATCTATAATTTCTTAATACTATATATATATTAGACACATTAACATTACACCCGGACTACAGTATATCATGCAGTACTGATGTCCTGGACTGAGTGCACATATACTTACATGTTCTTCACACACAACCTCATAAGAATGACCTACAATTCCTACCATGCACCTTATACAGTATGTGTGTTATTCTGATCTGTCTCTGGATCTATATGTCCATTTGTTGCACTGTTTGTATGTTAGTTGGGATGTTGTACAGTTAGTCTGAATTCCACGGCACTAATCACACCAAGAGAAATTCAGATACATGTCTGTACATCTCTGATCACAAATAAAGTGTGCTCTGATTCTGCTTCTGATCCACCAAATCATCAGAGTGAAGCTCTTTAACAAGCTCCAGCATGTTAAGATTATTTGGGAATACGAATGTTCTCTGACTTCTCTTTCATTTTTTAATTTTCTTAATCAACACACTTAATATGGGTTTACAGTTATCCATGTAATTTTTATTTCATCCATTTATCTAGCGCTGGTTAAAACAACTGACTGCTTACTGGGTACAAATTTAAACCCACACACTAATAACATTTCCTAATTTATTATAGATTCTGTGACTTTAAATTTATTGGCTCATGTCTGATGCATTTAGTGACCTGAATCTGGGTGTGTTGGTGACCAGGGCCTCTGCAGACACCTGCACATATCTGCACTTTATTCCACATACAGTCCGTTCTTTTTCTGCCATCTATCATTTATATCCATTATATTATATTTAAGTATATTTAGTTTTCTTTTTCGATTTCTATGTAAGTGAATTCTGTTTACATGTCACCGGGCATCCGTAAAAACGCCCGTCACTGCACATCGTACTGTGTATGGTTGTGTGTGTGTCCAATAAAATTTGAATTTGATTTTGAATTTAGTCAGTA